>PVKV010032684.1:5256-19656 GCA_004027835.1 Alouatta palliata
AATTCTCCTGCCTCAGCCTCCCGAGTAGCTGGGACTACAGGCACGTGCCACCATGCCCAGCTAATTTTTGTATTTTTAGTAGAGACGGGGTTTCACCATGTTGACCAGGATGGTCTCGATCTCTTGACCTCGTGATCCACCCGCCTCGGCCTCCCAAAGTGCTGGGATTACAGGCGTGAGCCACCGCGCCCGGCAACACTTTCAAACTGATAAACAGCATCTGTGAAAACCCTAGGAATAACATCATACTTAACAGCAAAAACAAAAACTGGATGACAGCTTTTCCCCCCAAGACTGGAAATAGGGCAGTGATAACTGCCCTTGCCACACGTGTGAAACGGTGGACTGCTGCAGGTCAGAGCCTGCACAGTGAGTTACAATAAATAAATCAAAGGCTTACAGACTGTAAAGAAAGAAAATCTCTCTTTTTCTTTATAGACTGCAGAGTCATCTTTATAGAAAACCCCAAAGAATTCACAAAAACAGAACACTAGAACTAATAAGTGCATTTAGCAAGTTCATGGGAAACCAAAAAAATCAATTGTATTTCTATAAACTAGCAAAAAACAATTAGAAACTAAAGTCTTTAAAAATTACAATGTTAAAACATCGTGTGTGTGTGTGTGTGTGTGTGTGTGTGTGTGTGTGTGTTACATAATATATATATTTATTAAAGACAGCGCCTCACTCTGTCACCCAGACTGGAGTGCAGTGGTATATTCATAGCTCACTGCAACCCTGAACTCCTGCCTCAGCCTCTCAAGTACCTGGGACTACAAGCATGCACCACCTGGCCTTTTTTTTTTTTTTTTGAGACAGAGTCTCTCACTCTGTCACAAGGCTGGAGTGCAGTGACCTGATCTCAGCTCACTCTGTCACAAGGCTGGAGTGCAGGGACCTGATCTCAGCTCACTACGACCTCCGCTTCCCAGGTTCAAGCTATTCTCCTGCCTCAGCCTCCGGAGTAGCTGGGACTACAGGTGTGAGCCACCACGCCTGGGTACTTTTTGTATTTTTAGTAGAGACAGGGTTTCACCATGTTGGCCAGGATGGTCTCAATCTCCTGACCTTGTGATCCGCCTGCCTCGGCCTCCCAAAATGCTGAGATTACAGGCAAGAACCACTGTGCCCAGTCCACCTGGCTGATTTTTTTTTTTTTCAGATATCTTTCTTTTTTTTTTTTTCCAGCTATCTTAAAGAATTGTTTTAACCAGTGCAGCTGGCTAAATTTATTTATTTATTTATTTTTTTTTTTTTGAGACAGTCTCTCTCCCTGTCGCCAGGCGCCAGGCTGGAGTGCAGTGGCGTGATCTTGGCTCACTGCAACCTCTGCCTCCCAGGTTCAAGCAATTCTCCTTCCTCAGCCTCCCGAGTAACTAGGACTACAGGCGCACTCTACCACGGCCAGCTAATTTTTGTATTTTTAGTAGAGATGGGGTTTCACCATGTTGGCCAGGATGATCTTCATCTCTTGATCTCATGATCCATCCGCCTCGGCCTCCCACAGTGGTGGGATTACAGGTGTGAGCGCGCCCGACCCTGGCTAATTTTTTAAAAAATTTTTAGTAGAGGCCAGGTGCAGTGCCTCATACCTGTAATCCCAGCACTTTGGGAGGCCAAGGTGGGCAGATCACAAGGTCAGGAGTTCAAGACCAGCATGGCCAACATGGTGAAACACTGTCTCTATTAAAAATACAAAAATTAGTTGAGCATGATGGTGGGTACCTCTAATCCCAGCTACTTGGGAGGCTGTCAGGAGAATTGTTTGAACCCAGGAGGTGGAGATTGCAGTGAGCCAAGATCACACCATTGCACTCTAGCCTGGGCAACAGAGCAAGACTCTGTCTAAAAAAAAAAAAATTAGTAGAGATAGGGGTCTCACTTATGTTGCCCAGGCTGGTCTTAACCTCCGGGCCTCAAGCGATCCTCCTGCCTCAGCTTCCCAAAGTGCTGGGATTATAAGCATGAGCCACCACACCCGGCCAAAATTATCATTTATAATAGCTTTGAAAATCATAAAATATTAAGGGAAGACTCTAACAAGAAATGTACAAGATTTGCATACTGAAAACTAGAAAACATTGCTGAAAGAAATTGAAGATGACCCAAATAAATTGAGAGCTATGCCTGTTCATGGATTGGAAGATTCAATGTTGTTAAGATGTTTATTCTTTCCAAACTGATCCATAGAGTCAACTGAATCTCAATTGAAATCTTTTATTTATTTTTTATTTATTTATTTATTTTGAGATGGAGTCTTGCTCTGTCGCCCAGGCTGGAGTGCAGTGGCACGATCTCAGCTCACTGCAACCTCCACCTCCTGGGTTCAAGCGATTCTCCTTTCTCAGCCTCTCTCACCACCACACCCGGCTAATTTTGTGTATTTTTAGTAGAGACGGGGTTTCACTGTTAGCCAGGATGATCTGGATATCCAGACCTCGTGAACCACCTGCCTCAGCCTCCCAAAGTGCTGGGATTACAGGCATGAGCCACTGCGCCCAGCTTATTTATTTATTTTTGAGACAGAGTCTCCCTCTGTCGCCCAGGCTAGAGTGCAGTGGTGCAATCTCTGCTCACTGCCACCTCTGCCTCCTGCATTCAAGTGATTCTCCTGCCTCAGCCTCCTGAGTAGCTTGGATTACAAGTGCGTGCTGCCATGCCCAGCTAATTTTTTTTCTTTTTTGTATTTTTAGTACAGACGGGGTTTCGTTATGTTGGCCAGGCTGATCTTGAACTCCTGACCTCAAGGGATCCCCCTGCCTCAGCTTCCCAAGGTGCTGGGATTACAGGCATGAGTCACCACGTCCAGCCAGTAGGCTTTTTTTTTTTTTTTTTTTTGTAGCAGTTGACAAGCTGATTTTAAAATTCAAATAAAAATGCCATTAATCTGTATTACCAAAACATCTTTGAAAAAGAACAAAATTGGGCCGGGCATGTTGGCTCATGCCTGTAAGTCCAGCACGTTGGGAGGCCAAGGCAGGTGGATCACAAGGTCAAGAGATCAAGACCCTCCTGGTGAACATGGTGAAACCACGTCTCTACTAAAAATACAAAAAAAATAGCTGGGCGTAGTGGCGCGCACCTGTAGTCCCAGATACTCAGGAGGCTGAGGCAGGAGAATGGCTTGAACCCGGGAGGCAGCGGTTGCAGTGAGCCAAGATCGAGCCACTGCACTCCAGCCTGGTGCCTGGCAACAGAGTGAACTCCGTCTCAAAAAAAAAAAAAAAGGCTGGGCGTGGTGGCTCACACCTGTAATCCCAGCAGTTTGGGAGGCCAAGGTGGGCGGATCACGAGGTCAAGAGATCGAGACCATCCTGGCCAACATGGTGAAACCCCGTCTCTACTAAAAATACAAAACAATTAGCCAGGCGTGGTGGGCACCTGTAGTCCCAGCTACTCGGGAGGCTGAGGCAGAAGAACTGCTTGAACCCGGAAGGCGGAGGTTGCAGTGAGCTGAGGTCGCGCCACTGCACTCCAGCCTGGTGCCTGGTGACAGACTGAGACTCTGTCTCAAAAAAAAAAAAAAAAAGAGTTAAGACAATAACACTTGAAGAAAACTTGATAGGAAAAAAATTAGTGACCTTTGGTTAGGCAAAGATTTCTTACATGAGGTAGAGAAAAATTTTATATTTGAACTTTACCAAGATTAAAAATTTCTTCTTGCCGGGTGTGGTGGTGCGTGCCTGTAGTCCCAGCTCCTGGGGAGGCGGAGGTGGGAGGATCGCTTGAGCCCAGGAGTTCTGGGCTGTAGTGTGCTATGCCGATCGGGTGTCCACAAGAAGTTCGGCATCACTATGGTGACCTCCCAGGAGCGAGAGACCACCAGGTTGCCTAAGGAAGGGTGAACCAGCCCAGGTGAGAAACAGAGCAGGTCAAAACTCCCGTGCTGATCAGTAGTGGGATCGCACCTGTGAATAGCCCCTGCACTCCAGCCTGAGCAACATAGCAAGACCCCGTCTCTATTAAAAAAAAAAAAAAAAAAAAAAAAAATTCTTCTTCTGTAAAATGATTAAGAAAATCAAAGAGCAGACCATTGAACTGAAGAAAATATTTATGAAACAAATATCTGATAAAAGACTACCAAGAGGCTCAGCATGGTGGCTCACACCTGTGGTCCCAGCACTTTGAGAGGCAAAGGTGGTTGGATCGACTGAGGTCAGGAGTTCGAGACCAGCCTGACCAACATGGCAAAATCCTGTCTCTACTGAAAAACTACAAAATTATAGGGGGGTATGGTGGTGGGTGCCTGTAATCCCAGCTACTCGGGAGGCTGAGGCAGGAGAATTGCTTGGACCAGGAGGTGGAGGTTGCAGTGAGCTGAGATCACGCCACTGCACTCCAGCCTGGGCAATAAGAGTGAAACTCCATCTCAAAAAAAAAAAAAAAAAAAAAAAAAAAAAAAAAAAAAAAAAAAAAAAAAAAAAAAAAAAAAAAAAAAAAAAAAAAAGACTACCTAGAATGTATAAAGAACACCTACAACTCAATAATTTAAAAAGTAAGCCACACTTACAACACCCACAAACCAAACAAAACCAAAAATCCAGCCAATTTTTAAAATGAGCAATAGAGGTGAACAGATGATTCACAAGAGAAGACATACAGATGGGAAGAGGCATGAGAAAAGAAGTTTAACGTCTTTAGTCATCAGGGAAAAGCAAATTAAAACCACGAGGTATTGTGACATACCAACTAGGATGGATTAAAAAAATCAAACAAACTGGTCAGGGGCAGTGGCTCATGCTTGTAATCCCAGCTCTTTGGGAGGCGGCCGCTCTGCTGCCCAGGCTGGAGTACAGCGCAGGATCTCGGCTCACAGCAGCCTCCACCTCCTGGGCTCAAGGGATCCTCCCACCACAGTTTCCCAAGCAGCTAGGACTACAGGCATGTGCCACCTTGCCTGGCTAAGTTTTTATTTTTTGTAGAGATGAAGTCTCACTATGTTGCCCAGGCTGGTCTTGAACTTCTGAGCTCAAGTGATCCTCCTGCCGTGGCCTCCCAAAGTGCTGGGACTACAGGCATGAGCCACCTTGCCCACCCTCGGCTTTCCAGTGAACTCTCCACCCTGTTACCTTTTATTTTTCTTGGATTTTTGTTGTTTCTTCTGAGACATTTTTTCAATTAAATCTTCAATGCTTCCATTAAATTTTTTAAATTCTAGATATCCTATTTGTAGCCGGCAAGCGGTCTCCTGTGCTCTGCTTGTTTTCCAAAGCATTCCGTTCTAGTTTTTATGGGGGTGTCATCCCTAAATACCTCTAAGGATAATCAGGTGGTTAAAATGTTCTTGAAGTTTTCTTCTGTTCCCTGCAGTAGCTCCGTTTCCTCTAATTTCCTCTTTTCCAGGTGAGTGGTCTCATATACCTGGAGGTCTTGCTTTTCATTCACAGCTAAGGGCGGGGTGCTAGGATGCAGCTGGGAGGCCCATTCACTTTGCCATGGGTTTGCGCCTTCTTCAGTCCTGCAGTGACTGAGTAAAACCTGAGCATCCCACACCCTCCAATACTAAGTGCCCCTTCGTAACGATGTGGAGAGACCTTCTTTTTTTTTTTTTTTTTTAGATGGAGTCTTACTCTGTCTCCAGGCTGGAGTGCAGTGGCATAATCTCGGCTCACTGCAACCTCCACCTTCCCAGTTGACACGATTCTCCTGCCTCTGCCTCCCAAGCAGCTGGAACTATGGGCGCCCACCACCACACCCGACTAATTTTTTGTAGTTTTAGTAGAGACGGGGTTTCACTGTGTTAGCCAGGATGGTCTCGACCACCTGACCTCGTGATCCATCACCTCAGCCTCCCAAAGTGCTGGGACTACAGGTGTGAGCCACCTCACTGGGCCTCGTGGAGAGGCCTTCTTAGTCTGAGGAAGTGCTTGTGTTATAGGTTGTAGGGAGAAAAGCTGATTACAAAACTAATATCAAAGTAAAAATGTATGAATGCACACTAAAGACACCTGAGAAATAATGCCCCTAATCTCACAGAGGTTCTCTCTGTGGGGCAGCCCCACCATCCCTATTTCCCTTCCTGCATTTCCACATTTTCTGGTCCCAGAAACAGCCTCCCCTCCTACCCCTGGTTCCTCCGCCCTGGCTTCAGGCTGCCCCCGTTGTCCCTCCTCCTCAGCAGCCCCCTGCATCAGCCCCTTGCAGGTGGGGCATCTGAGCTCGCTGGCAGACACCGAACCTTGCTGGTGTTATGGGCGTCTTCACAGACGCTGGAATTAAGCCCTGCAGGTGCTGTCTCCAGAATCCCCAGCACAGACAGAGAAACCCACATCTCAGGGGTGGGGGGTGCAGACCAGCCCCCAGCCCCCTGCAGCCTGGCCTGCAGCACAGGACCAAGCACACCTCCAGGAAGCCCCCCCCCGAAATGAGGACTCTGGGGACTGGATGAGGGCAGGGTCCCCACTGCTGCCTGGGAAGGCCCCACCCCCTGCATTCCCAGCTGCCCTGTTTATATAGCTCACCAATGTCAAGGGAAACCAGAACTGGATAGCAGTTAACGCATGAAAAACAGATTTGGTTGAGGACTATTGTAATAGGGGAAAAAAGGCTTTAGTAGAGACCTGAGCTCAACTCCAAATGCAGCACGGGCAGGGGGAGATTCAGATCCGAGGAGCAGGGCGGGGTCGGCAGGTGGAAAATTACTAGGAGGAAACAGCTGGGGGAATCTGGCGAAACCCAAGTAACAGGAACCCTGCTGAAGGCAGGCTGAGGACCTTGATCAGATATGGGGGATGGGGGCTTCTTGCCAGACTGACTTGGCAGGGTTCAGATGGGCCTGTGAGAAGCTGGACTACGTTTGGTCAAGCAAAGAATCCTGTCATGGATTTAGTCCTATAAATATGGGCCACCCAGCACAGGGGCAGGGCCCGACCCCATCTGGTCCCTCTCCCTCCCCGCACTGAGTCCAAACCTTTCAGGCTTTGCCCCCTTCACACACGCCAAATGTTTTCTGCTTGTCTTCCTGTGGTATCAGACTCCAGCTGCCAGTCACCTACCTGGACTGCTCTCAGGAAACAAGGCTGGACATGGGGCAGGAAGGACTCCTGCAGGGCCGGGCGCCCTCTCCTCAGCCCCATGGCACTGGATTTGTGCAAACCTTGCAGCGCCCTCACCCCAGTCCCTGCAGCCGCCAGGAGGTGGTCCCCATCACCCCATTGCCCATCACCCCCACTCACAGAGGTCTCAGACTGAGGCTGGGGGACACCATTACCCAAGATCAAAACCTTGTTGTCTGTGCCCCTGGAGAAGTGAGGAGTGGGGAGTGGGGAGGAGAAGGGCTCTCTGTGTCCTCCCAACCTCAACAGAAGGTTGGGAAGGTGGGGCTGGGGATCCTGGAGGATTGCCCCCCACAGCCCAGTACCCACAGGCCACAGGTGGGCTCCCCATCAAGGCACCCCTACTCCGGGATCCCTAGGGGTCAGGGCTTCTGAATACAAGACGGGGGGTGGGGGCAATTCTCCAGTGGGTCTGATAGTGAGGTGAGGGTCCCCCGTTCCCTGCAGGCGGTGAGTACCACGTGGGTAGGGACACTCTAGCTGCTTATCCCAAGGGTGGATGCAGTTTGCAGGGCTGGCACCCCGTGTCCTGTCCCACAACCGCCTCTGCTCCTATCGGAGCAGGAGCTGAGGGAGGGTGAGGGGAGAGAGGGGAGAGGAAGGGGTAGCAGAGGCAGATGCTGGCAGGCAGAGACAAACGTTTATGACCTTTGCCTTCTGACTTTTGCCTCTGCCCACTGCTCAAACTAAAAGAGAATGGCCCCCTACGGGAACAGGGCTTCCTATGGGCTGGGAAGCATGGGGCCCCCACAGTGTAGCCTAGCAGGGGAGTGAGGACTTGGGGTGGGGGGTGGGTGGGGCAGGCCTGTGGGGGTCACAGAGCTGGGCTAAGCTTCAGAGGGAAGTGGCCCATGGGTGGGGGTAACAGCTGGGGTTAGGATCCTGCATTCCCATAGCCCCTAAAACAGAAGTAGAATTAGGGAGGAGAAGGGACCCCCCGAGACCAAGGGGGCATCTATCAAAGGAGCTCACCACGGACAGGGGGCGTCCCAGGGAGAGGGCGACCAGGACAGCTCTAGGGAAATGCAGGAGGACCAGGAGAAGGACTGGAGATGGACCAGGAGAAGCCTTGGAGAAGGACTGGAGATGCGGAGGGAGGCTTCCCAGTGAAGACAGAGGCGCCATCAGACAGGAGCCAGGCACTACAGACAAGGTCATCGGGAGGCGCTCTGGGTGGGGAAGAAGACTGGGAGTTGGAAGAAGACCTCTCCAGGGAGAAGGGAAGAGGGGAAAGGAGAAGGGGAGGAAGTGGGAGGAGGAGAGTGCTCATCCTGAAAGCCACAGCCTAGGGGAGAACTTTCTAGAAGGAGGGCATAAACATCAGTGTCCCAGGATGCTAAGAGGCGGGGAAAGGTGAGGCCTCAAGGAGTCCATGGGGTTGTGGTGACCCCAAGATCACTAGGCACAGAGCAGGGACTGCTGGGGTTGGAAGGGGAGCGGTGGGGGCTGAGGTTCTGGTGGCCCCAAAGCCAGGTGTGATATAGGCTTTAGGGGGAGTGAGGGAGGGGAGAATGTCCCCTGAGCATGCCTCTTGGGGAAGGTAGGGGTTCTGGCTGGGGCTTCTCCGCTCTAGGAAAGGAGGTGGTGCGGGAGGGAGGCGAGAGCGCCCTGCGGCCGCAGGATCAGCAGGCTGGGGCCCAGGGTCAGCGCTCTGCTACGTATGAGCGGTGCTGGAGGAGCCTTGGCGAGACAGAACAGGCTAGAGACCGGGGATGTGGCACAGAAAGAGTTAAAGGGCACCCCAGGGACCGCCCCGCCTGTCCACCCATGTCGGCCCCCACTTCAGCCCCCATCTGCTCTGCAAAGAGGCGCGGTGGGGGCGAGTGCGGGTGTGGGTTCATCCAGAAAAACAGGAAGGCAGCAGGAAAGAAGCGGCGAGAACCCGGGGACACTGGAGGAAGGGGGCGAGGAGGTGCCCCGCCCAGGGACGCGGAGGGAGCGAGAGGAAGGGGCGCTGAGCCACGGCCCCCACGCCCCGCCGCGCTCCTCCACACCTGGGGTGTCCCCGCGGGGAGCCAGGACCCGCCGTGATCGCCACTTGCCGTGCCGGGGTCCGCGGAGTCAGGGGTCTGCAGGTTTGGGGTCTGCCGGACCAGGATCCGGGGAGCCAAGGTCTGCGGGGCGAGGGACCGTGGGGCGGAGGTCAGGGCTCGGGGTCTGCCTGTGGCCGGGACGGGGTCCGCCCGCGGGTCCGAGGCGCTTTCCGGGGCTCCCCGAGCAGGGTGGGCAGGACCGAAGCTCTCGGGGAGGCTGCGCGCAGGGCGGGCGGGGACCCTCGGCTGCTGCTCCCACCCCCGCGCCCCCGCCCCGCGCCCGCCCCTCCGCCGCCGCCCTTGCCCTGCGTCGCAGCCGGAAAGTTGGCGCGGGGCGCGGGGCGCGGGCGCGGGCGCGGGCGCACAGCCGGCGCCGACCCGGATCCAGCAGTGCTGTGGAGACCAGCGGCCACCGGGGCTCCGACCCGACCCGAGCGCTCCTGGAGGACGGCGGGAGCGGAGCCGAACCCAGAGCAGCGCCGCGCGGTGAGTACCTGGGCCGTAGCCCCGGGGGGACGTTCCGGAGCGGACCCGGGCGGGGCAGGGACTGCGGGGCTGGGGGCGCAGCGGGGCCGGGAGCAAGGGCGCGGGGCGCAAGGACGGGGAAGCGGCTGGCGGTCTCCGGGGCCCGGGCTGGCGCGGTCCTCAATCCCGTCGGACACCTCCGTTCCCAACCTCGGCTCGGACGCCCCCCAACCCTGGTACTGCACCGTCGGGCAGGCCCAGGGGTCTCAGTCCCTCCCGCGTCCTCTGGTCCGGGGAGCGCGGCTGGGGGTGGGGGTATCGCTGGCTGCCTGGCGCCGCGGCTGCCACCCTTTGCCGGACTCGCTCCTCTCTCCGGTCTCCGGGCCCCGCCGTTCTGGGAGCGCACAAAGCGCGGAGGATGCGCCCTAGGGCGCGGGGTCTCGGCAGCGCGCGCTCCCCTCGGCCAGCTCTGGCCCCTACGACTGCCCCGGAGCGCCGCCGGCGTTGCCCGGGATGGGGTGGGGGTGTCTGCGCCCTGCCTGGCCGCTCCTCTTCGGCGGCCCACACTGGCGACTTTGACCCCGGCAAGCGGGTCACTGCCCTGTCCGGCTCCGGCCTCTCCGGCCCGCCCCTCCGCCCCCCTACTCGGCCATGGGGTTTATGCTCCGATCCCGAATCAACCGACCCCGGACCTCTCGGCGCCTGCATCCTCCGAGGACCAGCCAGGGCTGCTTCCCGCCCTTGATGTTGGGGCGCGAGGGTCGAGGGGGGTCGGAGCGCGCCTGGCAGGCACCCAGGCCTGCCCCGCCCCCACAGGGTGAGGACGCAGGGATCGGGCTTTGTCAACAGCCTGTGGCCCCTGATCCCGCCCTGGTGCCCTGACCTTCTGATACCTTCTCTGGTTTCACAAAAACATCCCGGCTCCCACCCTGTACTCCTCCGAGCTACCCAAAGCATCCGGGAGGCTCCTTGGGAACCCACTGGGGAGGCCCACTGCCTTCCTCGACAAGTGGCTGCTCCACCCATCCTAGGGGCCCAGCTTCAGGTCTGCCGGTCCCTCAGCCGCCCCCACCGTGGGAATTGGTGGGGCCTGATGGAGCCATGAGCACCCGAGTCACGTGTTCTGCCAGGACAGGCATAGGACAGGACATGGGTGCCAGCCCTGCTGAGCGGCCGGGGCAGCGGAGCTCAGGTGGCCCCAAGACCTGCTGGTGACTGGTATGGCCCAACAGACGGCTGTGGGAGGAAGGGGGTGGCTGGGGGTCAGGGAAGGCTGGCAGGTCACCTCGGGAGCCCCCCCATCGAGCACCTCAAGAACCCTAATCCTCAGCTGACTCCAAGGCCTGAGAAGGAGCTTGGTCACCTGGTCTGTGAAGGCAGAGGGTGGGGTCTCTGGTGGGTCGCCGGAAGGGTCATAAGGGGCACAGAAGCCCGGCCAGGCACTGCAGGCCCAGGAAGCCCAGAGTGGCACCTCCACAGCTGCTTCAGCACCCAGAGTTTCTGTCCACTCCTTCAGTCAACAAACATAGATCCCGGGCGGACGGGTGCCCAGGCATCAGTGTCTCCTGTAGGGGGAGAGGGCTGGGTGAGATCAGGGTCTCCTGTGGGGGGAGAGGACTGGGTGAGATCAGGGTCTCCTGTTGGGGGAGAGGACTGGGTGAGATCAGGGTCTCCTGTTGGGGGAGAGGACTGGGTGAGATCAGGGTCTCCTGTTGGGGGAGAGGACTGGGTGAGATCAAGGTTTCCTGTTGGGGGAGAGGACTGGGTGAGATCAAGGTTTCCTGTTGGGGGAGAGGACTGGGTGAGATCAGGGTCTCCTGTGGGGAGAGAGGGCTGGGTGAGATCAACGGAGGAGGGTCCCTTCTTCCTTTCAGGCAGCAAAGCCCCTCCCCTTGTGAGCTGGTGTGTCACCGTCAGTGATGTGGTGTGGGGTCCCCACTTGGGAAGTTAAATTGTGCCCTGTCCCAGGACCACAACGGGCTCAGCCCTGCTCTCCAGGCTGGGCTCTCTCCTGGAGGCTCAGCTGGCTCCACCCACCCCTGTTGGGAGAAGCAGTGTCCCTAGGCACACAGGACCCACTGCCCTCAGGGAATGGAAAACCTCTACCTCACTATCAGACCCAGTGGAGAATTGCCCCCACCCCACCTCTTGTATTCAGAAGCCCTGACCCCTAGGGATCCCGGAGTAGGGGTGCCTTGATGGGGAGCCCGCCTGTGGGTGCTGGGCTGTGGGGGGCAATCCTCCAGGATCCCCAGCCCCACCTTCCCAGCCTTCTGTTGAGGTTGGGAGGACACAGAGAGCCCCCCTCCCTCTTCCTCCTCCCTACTCCTAGGCCCTGAGTGCTTTAGAAAAAGGCTGGGGGAGTGGGCAGCCCACGCCTCCCTCGCCTCGCTGGGGTCTCCAGACTGAGCACCCGGCCAGAAGGCAGGGCCTCGGAGTGGAGGCCCTTGTGTGTGGCAGCACCGTCTCCTCTCTCTCACTGGCTTGGGGTGTTCCCAGTGGCTCTGGGGTTGACACAGCAGGCATTGAAATGGCTCCTGTTTCTCTGGCAGAGTTGTGGGGGCACAGCCAGGCTTGGCCACGTTGCGTTCTAAGGGGCTGTCATTTTGCCCAGGGAGCTCCTGGCTGGACCATCTACCTCTGGGGCCAGCACAAATCCCCCCATGCCCCACTGCAGGGCCCTGAGGAAGGGAACAGCTTATTGGTCAGTGTCCTTCCTCCCCAGCCCCGGGCTGCATCTCCCCCATCCACCCCGCTCCAGCTGCCCCTTGTCCTCTCCCTGTCCCTTGCCCGGAGCCCCAGGCCCCTCCTGCACTCCTGAGCCTGTCCATCTAGCAGTGCCCCTCCTCCAGGGCCCCTCTGGGTGGGGGGTGCACACAGTGGGGAGAGGCAGCCCCTGCTGCTCCTAACCCAGCCCGGTGCAGTGGCCAGAGCCGCCCAGGGCAGTGGCAGCAGATGGGGCTGTTTGGTTAGAATCAGGGAAGATAAGGCCCCTTGTGTGACCCCAGAGCTAGAGATGACAAAACTGCCCCTCCTGCCCCACCCACCTGCTGCTCTGTCTGTCAAGAGAGAGTCCCCGATTCTGTGGTTCCTTGGTCCCCAGCAATAAGCCTGCCTGGCTCCTCACCTGGCTAGGGACTGGGCATCAAGGTCACACAGGTCCTGCCTCCCATCAGCCCCTTCGTGAGCCCAGGGCCCAAGGGCTGGGGTTGGGAGCCCCTTAGCAGGCTGTGACACAGGTGCCTGTCCCTGTCATTCAGCTGTCACCCTGCATGGTGCATCTCAGGCCCCGTTAGTGGGAGAAGCCCCAGGTGGAGCTGGCCCCACTCAGGGTCACCCAGTCACTGCCTGGAGGAGGCCAAAATCCAGGCTGCACTGTGGTGGCCCGATGTCCAGCCCTGCCCAGAAACCCTCTGCTCCACCTGCAGCCTTTGCCCCTCCTCACCCTTCTCCCTGGTACTGCCTTCCGGCTGGCCAGCCCTCCACCTGCCCAGCCATCCATCCACACCTCTTACTCTGTTTGAGGGTGCCCCAAAGAAGAGCCCATGGAAGCCCCGGGGGCTCACAGCCAGCCACTCACAGGACCCTGCACACAGGCCCCACAGGAAGACCCTCCCTGCCTCTCCCATGGAATTCGGTGGGTGCGAAAATCGGGCTCCATAGCAGTGAAAGGCCGTTTCTGGGGCTGTTGCTGCCCCGAACTCCCAGCTCAGATGCTGGCTCTGGCCTGGGACCAGGCGCTGTGTCCTCTGCAGTCCCAGCAGGCACCATGGAGGCTGCCCTCCTCACCCTGTGCCCCCACCCCAGGACAGCTCCTCCTTTGAGCCGGCGCTGGCAGTGCTAATCTCAAAGGAATATGCAGCCAGTGGCATCCCAGGGACCCAGGAAGCCCAGCTGAGCCTTGCGCAGCACCCGTGGGCATCGAGGCACTCCATTGCTGGGCAGGGGGCATGCAACAGACCCCTGAGTGTGGGCCCCACACTTGGCCTGGTGCAGCTGCAAGCCAGCCCAGCCACCTTGCTCACCATGGCCCTGGGGCCAAGTGATGGAAGGTCCAGGCACTGCCACCCTCATTCTTGGCATGTTGGCTCAGGTCAGCCTGGCAAGCCAACTTTCCTAGGGGCTAAGAATAGGTGAGGAGAATGGTGAGGACCGACCAGCTGGGGGCTGTCAACTGAGGTAGGAGTTCAGCATCTGGGGAGGCCAGTCCCCCTCCAAGAGCATTGGGCCACCTGACAGGAGGGTGGCTGCCACTAGCACTGAGACAAAGGTCTCTGGGACCCTGAGAGCTGCTAGCCAGCCAGCCCTGGGTGACAGGAAAGCCAGCTCCACCAGGGGAGATGGTGCCACCCCCATGACTCTAATCAAGACCTTCTGGCACGTGGGGGCTGGTCAGGTGGCCCGAGCTCCCCCTGGCAAAAAGTGGCCCCTCCTGGGGTCTCCTCCCTCCCAGCTCCCTCTTTATCCATAGGACTCTGGGGCTCAGAGGAGCAGGACGCCCCCCTGTCCAGGACTCCCCAGGCTCTGCCACTCAGCAGCCCTCAGAGGAGCGAGCACACCCACCAGGACTGAGTGGCCCCAGACGTGCAGTCCCTGCCAGATGTTGAGGGCAGCTAGCTGCCCAGAGGCATGCCTCTCTGCCAGCCACGCCGACCCGTGCTGCTGCTGCTACTGCTGGTCTGCCAGGTGAGGACTCACACCACCCTTAGCACCCAGGGGCCCTCCCATGAGGACTGCACACTGATGGCTCTCTGTGTGCCTGCCTGCCTGCCTGTCTGCCTTCCTGTCTGCCCGCCCGCCCGTCTGCCCGCCCGTCTGCCGACCCGCCTGTCTGCCCGCCTGCCTGC
>PVKV010032685.1:0-19558 GCA_004027835.1 Alouatta palliata
TTAAGAATTCTTAAGATTTTATTGCCTGTCACAAAACGTACTTGTGCAACACCATGTGAATCTCTCAGGATCACACCAATTTGTGAAGGAGTCAGGCCCTTCTTGGCCAGTTTGTAAATCTGCTCCTTCACGTCGTCAGATGTCAACTTCAGCCACGTGGGGACGCTGCGGCGATAGGGCAAAGCCGACTGGGACAGGCTCTTCCCGGGAGCATGCATGCGACCCATGATGGCGGCGGTCAAGCAGCGAAAAGCAAGTCCTACTTCCATCTTTGGATCCTATGTAGCATCCCAGACGCTGTGTGCACAAATGTGTGATGTTACCATTGTGGTGGGTACCTTTAGAAGTCTTTTGGCAGAGAGTTAGTATGGAATTTTGAAAGATAAAATCAACACAAGCTTAGAAAGGCGACTTTACACTGGAAGAGCAAAGTTCAAAGCACCCTTAGTATCTGCTGAAGTCATTTTTATTAAGAGGTGAATTCTAGGCCGGACACAGTGGCTCACGCCTGTAATCCCAGCACCTGGGGAGGCCGAGGCAGTCGGATCACAAGGTCAGGAGTTTGAGACCAGACTGACCAACATGGGGAAACCCTGTCTCTACTAAAAATACAAAAATTAGTCGGGCATGATGGTGCTTGCCTGTAATCCCAGCTACTCGGGAGGCTGAGGCAGGAGAATCTCTTGAACTCGGGAGGCGGAGGTTGCAGTGAGCCAAAGTCGTGCCACTGCACTCCAGCCTGGATGACAGAGCAAGACTTCATCTCAAAAAATAAAAAATAATTCTACATCTTTGTGATTTTTCTGGAACAGTGTTTTTCAAATTGTAGGTGTGACCAAAATTTAGCGGCTCATGACCAGCATTAAAAAAAAGAAGAAATAGAATAGAAAGCATCTCATATAATGTTTAGTAAATTTTGTTTGTTTTACTTAAATTGTATATGGCAATATCATGATGTAAAATGCATTATACTGTGAATAACTCTGTATTTACTGTATATATTACTGTGAATAACAGTAGAAAAAAAACAAGCTTAAAGTACTCTGTTTTAGAAGAAGGAATATATCTCGTCAACTGGAACTTGCACATCTTGCCTGTAAGTCCTTGGGGGCTTTAGAGATAGTTGTTTTCAGACAACTAAACTGCTAACCTCTATATACATTGTTCTGTTTTAAATAAATATATATACATGTTGTATGTATATATGTGTGTATATATATATTTTCTCTCTAAAATTTCAGTTTAAATTAGATTTAAGCCTTTTAACCTACTCCTGGTATTTTAACAGACTGGATTAAATAACACAGCCCCAAATCTAGAAATTTAGAGAGTCCCTAAAAGTCAGGGTATGTAAAACAAAGAGGTGTGTCAACCTGAAGAACTCTTTCCCACTTAGAAACCTGCCGACTACTGTTAAGTCAGTCCTTAAGGGCACGCCAGTCGAGGATCTGGAGTTGTTGTAGTGCTTTCAAGAAAAAGAAAATTACTGAGCAGATATTTCACTTGAGCAAAAAGCCCTCCCTTAGCCTGGGCTCGGTTTGATATTTTTGCTTGTACATTATCTATGTCTTTTACTTAGCGCTTCTACCTTTCTTTAAGTAAAGAGCAAAGCTCAAATTAATACAATATCCAGGGTTGTTAACACATTTGTGGAGGTTTACCACCAATACTTAAGACATAGGCTAATTTAGTTTTGTCCCTTAATAGAGGTCTCCATATAATGAAGTAATTTATCATTCCTTTAAGGAGCTCTTATTTAAAAATTATGTGCTGTTGAAGGAAGATTATTTTCCTTGAAATGTTTTATATAGTTAATGAGTTTATTATTTGTGTTACTTTATCGATAAAAGTATAAATGTTGCTAAATATTTCCTTTTTGTTGTTTCTGTTTGTTTTTTGATATGGAATCTTGCTCTCTTGCCCAGGTGGGAGTGATGTGATGACGGGTTACTGCAGCTTCAATCTCCTGAGCTCAAGTGCTCCTCCTGCCTCAGTCACCCTAGTAGCTGGGAAGTGCACTGCCAAATCTGCCTATTTTTAAAATTTATTTTTACTTTTTAGAGATGGGGATTTCACTGTGTTGCCCAGGCTGACCTCAAGTAATCCCACCTTGTCCTCCTGAAGTATTGAGATTTATAAGCATGAGCCACCATGCCTGGCCTAAATATGTCTTGTAGGAAATAAGCTATTTGATCTGTTTGTAACAAAAATTAAGGAATATTAAATGTCTCAAATACACTTTTTGCCTTTGGATATATTTCTTTTTTGTTATTTTTTGTTTTTACCTTTGGATATATTTCTAAAGGTGGTTATCAGAGTTAAATAGGTCTCTTGTTTTGAGGGTTGATAATTTTGGAATATTCAAAAGTATTTGTTAAGAATTAGTCCTTTCTGAGTGTGATAATTACTTTTTTTGATAAAGCGTGTGGTAATAAAGATTTATATTTATACTATAAGATTAATCACCCACCTCATTTTTTCCTTTAGTCGATGATCAACTGACTGTTTACATAGATGAAGGTGGATGGGCTTGTCTGGTGTGCAAAGAGAAGCTCATTGTTTGGAAAATTGCTCTGTCACCTATTACTAAGGTAATGGCTCTTTAGAGAGCTGTAAGGAGATAGAGGAGAGGAATACCAATTGACTTTTAATTTTTACCCTAATTTTGACAGTTTACAGAGGATAGTAAATATGAAACTACTTAGGTATTAAGAGTTTGCATTTTCATAGTGATGTGATATAATGAGCATGCGTACACATTTGTATATTGGGAAAAAAGGATCAGTGTTTGCATTTAATAAAATTAGAGACATTGAAATTTTCAGTGAATATAATGCTAATCAGTCTGCCTAATCAAGTATCGGACTAAATGCTACCCACATAAGCAAATGAACTTGAGTTTGCGTATTTCTGAGACAATAGAACTATGTTTTGTTGAATCTACTGAATGATGCTTAATAATAAAAAAAAAAAAAATGACACCAATTGCTAGTTAAACTTGTCCACTTCCAACAGTGGGTTATCATTTGCTTGTCTAGTAACTTATCCTCAGCAACCTTTTTTCTGTTTGTTACAGCTTAGATATACTACTCTCTTCCACCACTGGTTACTCCCGTGGCCATGTTCCATTTTAACTCAGGGCGCCTGCTTACCTAAACTCTTCACTTCTGAACTTTGGGTTACTGCTGCCTGGAAAATGATATTTGTTACCGTTTGACCCAGCAATCCCATTACTGGATATATACTCAAAGGATTATAAATCATTCTGTTACAAAGACACATGCACACATATGTTTATTGCGGCACTGTGCACAATAGCAAAGACTTGGAACCAACCTGAATGTTCATCAGTGATAGACTGGATAAAGAAAAGGTGGCACATATACACCCTGAAATACTATGTAGCCATAAAAAAGGATGAGTTCATGTCCTTTGCAGGGACATGGATAAAGCTGGAAACCACCATTCTCAGCAAACTGACACAAGAACAGAAAACCAAACACCACATGTTCTCACTCATAAGTGGGTGTTGAACAGTGAGAACACATGGACACAGGGAGGGGAACATCACACACCGGGGCCTGTCGAGGGTTGGGGGGCTAGGGGAGGGATAGCATTAGTAGAAATACCTAATGTAGATGATGGGGTGATGGATGCAGCAAACCACCATGGCACATGTATACTTTTTTTTTTTCCGCCACCACCACCGCTTCCAGCACATGTATGCCTATGTAACAAAACTGCACATTCTGCACATGTACCCCAGAACTTAAAGTATAATAATCATAATAATAACAAAAACGAAAAGAAAACCAGAAAAATAAAAAAGAAAGAAAATGATATTTGTGGTTAGGAGTAATAGGTCAGGGAAAAGTCCTGGGGGACATTCTGAGTTAGCTGAGGGATCCTGTTATTTGGCTGAGAGTCTAAGAAATACTTCCTAGGTAACTTGATATAATTACTCTTTGGTCATGCTAATTTTAAATGTCAGATGAACAAATCAAGAGTAGCTTGGGAAAGTTCGATAGAAAACCTATGCACTTCTCTTAACTTTAGCCTTCTCTTAACTGGACTTTTCTAGGCTGGGAAGAGGTTAGGATAATTGTTCTTCAGAATTTGGTCTAACTTTAAGTTTTCATGATTCAATATCTCTTAAGATACTTTGTTTTAAAATTACTGAAAGCCTGATTAAAAGGAGATGTAAGAAGAAAGAATATTTGTAGAATGGTGTTTCCAGCAATGAGTCAGAATCTAAAATATGCAGAGAAGGGAAATCAGATTCATCTTCAAAACAATGGATTTGATGTGAAAGATTTTCTGTTTGGGTTTGTTCTACAGTTATCTGTTTGCAAAGAACTTCAGCTGCCACCTAGTGATTTCCACCAGAGTGCCAACTTGGTGGCTCTGTCTTATTCTGCTCCCTCAGGTGAAGCACATTCTACTCAGGTAGGTGACTTAAAAGCTTATCGATATAAACTTTTTAAAATATGGACATTCTAAAGTTGGAGGAATCATCCTGTTTGATTTTGAGACGTAATTATAAAGCTGTAGAAATCAAGACATGGTGGTACTGGCAAAGAGAGCTACACAAATAGTTCAGTGTAATAGAATAGAGAATACAGTTATAGATCCACATAAAGGCATCCATTTGATCTTTGACTAAGGTGCAAAAGCAATTAAGTGGAGAAAGGATGGTCCTTTCAATGCATGGTGTAGGAACATTTGTAATTTTAAAATTACAAATGACCAATTTGTATTATATTGAATTTTCCGCTAGACTTTAAACTTGGTTACAAAGATTAATTTGAAATGGGTCATAGATCTAAATGTAAAACAGTAAAACTTTCCCCTGATGCTCTTACTCTTAAAAAAAAAAAAAAAAAAAAAAACAGTAAAACTTTTAGAAGAAAACATGAGAAAATCATCATGACCTGAGATTAGACAGAGTTCTTGGAAATTACCAAAGGCATGATCCATAAAATAAAAGTTTGATAAAATTAAAATTAAAGTAAAATAAAAATTTAAAACAATGCTTTGCCAAAGACAAGAAAATGAAGAGACAAGCTACAGAGTGGGAAAAGATATTTGTAAATTATGTAGTTAGCATAGGACTTGTTTCCAGAATATTTTTACAAATTCTAAAAACTTGATAAGAAAGCTGCAATTTAAAAATAGGGGATATAGGACTTGAACAGACACTTTGTGAGGATATAAGGATGGCAAATAAGCACATGAAGAGGTGTTTGGCATCTTTAGCCATTAGAGAAATGCAAACCAAAACACTGTTGAGTTCTTATGTCTGGTTTTTCTTGATTCAATAGTAAATTGTCCTATTGTATCACTGCCATCAGACTCCTGGTTTTTGAGTTCTTCTTTTATTGTGATTGCTGATTGTTATGATCTTGTTTTGAGGCTGTTGCTGTCATGGTTGCCACCAGAGAAGGATCCATCCGCTACTGGCCAAGTCTTGCTAGTGAAGATACCCACACAGAGACTTTTGTAGATTTGGGAGGTGAAAAGACTTACAGTTTCCTAACAGCAGTGCAGGTATACCATGGATATTTCTTTATATTTACTGGAAAGCTGTGATTTGGCTTGGAAATGAGATTTTTATTAATTAATTTTTAAAAATAGAGATAGGATCTCCTTATGTTGCCCAGGCAGTTCTCAAACTACTGGACTCAAGCAATAACTCCTGCTTTGGCCTCCCAAAGTACTGGGATTACAAGCATGAGCCACTATACCCAGCCTTGGAAATAAGATTTGGTGGCTAAAAATGTGGAGTTTTGAAGAGACTACTACTGTACAGGCCAGGGAGGGATCAAAACGAGACAAGGAAGAGAAGAATGTAAGGAACTATGATTTGAACAGTTAAACAATGGAGGCTCTTCTCACAGGACTCTAAAATTTCAATATCAGATAGTAGCTAGTGATATGCATTTCTTTTAAAAACATTTTATGAGAGTGGCTTAAAAATGATCAGAGATGGGCTGCACATGGTGGCTCACGCTTGTAATCCCCGCACTTTGGGAGGCCGAGGCAGTTGGATCACAATGTTGGGAGTTCAGGATCAGCCTGGCCAATATGGTGAAACCCCATCTCTACTAAAAATATAAAAATTATCCAGCCGCAGTGGCGTGTACCTGTTGTCCCAATTACTTAGGAGGCTGAAGCAGGAGAATCACTTAAACCCAGGAGGCAGAGGTTGCAGTGAACCAAGGTTGCACCACTGCACTCTAGCCTGGGCAACAGAGCAAGACTCCATCTCAAAAAAAAAAAAAAAAGTCTGACACTATAAAGAATGGTTTGCTAATACCTTCTTTGTAGGTTCACAAAGAAACAAAATCTGGCTGAGTGTGGTGGCTCATGCCTGTAATCTCACCACTTTGGGTGGCTGAGGCAGCAGGATTGCTTGAGGCCAGAACTTCAAGACCAGCCTGAGCCACATAGTGAAACTTCGTCTCTACAAAAAAATGTAAAAATTATCTAGGCGTGGTGGTGTGTGCCTGTAGTCGCAGCTACTCAGGAGGCTGAGGCAGGAGGACCACTTGAGCCCAGGAGACTGAGGATACAGTGAACTATGATCTCACCACTGCACTTCAGACTGGGTAACAGAGCGAGACCCTGTCTCTAAAAAAGTAAAATAGCAAACAAAATATATAAATAAAAATAAAATCTGATAACCTAATTTGTTTAATCTGCAATATGGTGAACTTGTAGTTTAAAAATCAGAATTTAAACATGATGAAATTTTTTTCTGGTACAAAAGCTTTTTTTGTTTGATTGTTTTTATTGAGACACTCTGTGTCACCCAGGCTGGAGTGCAGTGGTGCAATCTCAGCTTGATTGTTTTTATTGAGACACTCTGTGTCACCCAGGCTGGAGTGCAGTGGTGCAATCTCAGCTTACTGCAACCTCCGCCTCCCAGGTTCAAGCAATTCTTGTGCCTCAGCCTCCCAAGTAGTTGGGATTACAGGTGCGTGCAGCCATGCCCGGCTAATTTTTGTATTTTTAGTAGAGACAGGGCTTCACCATGTTGGCCAGGCTGGTCTTGATCTCCTGACCTCAAGTGATCCACCCACCTTGGCCTCCCAAAGTGTTGGGATTTTACAGGCGTGAGTCACCACGCCCAGCCAGTTTTTCTTTTCTCTTATGAAAGCTTTTCTATATAGAATTAGAATAATACTAACTGAATGGATTCTGAAATGTATAACTTTAACAAAATAACAATGTTCTATTTTGTATTCTTTTAGATTTATTTCAGTTACTATAATTTTTCTCTGTATCCGCATTTTTTGTTAGTTTTTTTTATCTTAGCGTTAGATGCGTAACTGAACTAATCTCATAATATTTTTTCACAGGGTGGAAGTTTTATTTTGTCCTCATCAGGAAGCCAACTAATTCGATTGATACCTGAGAGCTCAGGAAAGATTAATCAGCATATCCTGCCTCAAGGGCAAGGCATGCTTTCAGGAATTGGTCGAAGGGTTTCTTCTCTTTTTGGAATTTTGTCTCCTAGTAGTGATCTCACAGTAAGTTTATAAAGTAACTATTTTACAAGCTTATTTCTTAGTTAAATCAATAAGTTGAAAATATCATGAAATAAAACCTTGGATCTTTTTAGTGACCTATTTTTATTATGCTCAAATGAGTTCATACTAACTTTCTCCCATAACTTGTAACATTAATATCTTTAAATCAGACAGATTATCTCACAAGTACATTTTTTTGAACTAAAACTATTATGTAAATTATGTAAAATTTAAAATGTGTTTCTTGAAGATTAATTTGACTTTCTAGATTTGAGCAGAAGCGTGTCTCTACTCCCATGCCTCCAGCTGTCTGTGTGGATGACTGAAGTCTAGATCTGTTGGCTGGACTTCTGCCCCATGCTCTAGCATAGTGAAGGGAGCATGATGGGAACTAATGTTGTGGACCATCTACTCTCTGCTAGATGTTCCGTAGTTGTTATATCCATATTGTGTAATGATTGTGACAACCTGTAAAGAGTGCTTTCCCTCCAGTTGACAGATGAGGAGGCACCTCAGTGAGGCTGAAGATGTGTAACTGCTGAGTGGCAGAGCTGGGAATCATACCCAGGCCTGTCTGAATTTAAAAAACATGCTCTTTTTACTGTGCTGTTTCCCTCTTCTTTCAGATAACTATCATCACCTGCTTCCTTGAATGTTCCTTAAGCCTAAACTTAACATGTGTAAAAACAAATTTATTGTACTCTTTCATACCTCTACTGACTACCCAACCCTATAAAACTTATTTCTCTTTTGACCCGGTTTTGTTAAGAGCACTATCACTTTTTCTCAGTGACCCAGCTATAAAACCCTGTTATTTTTTGTGTCTCCCTCTACTTCTATAGCAAGCTAGTTATTTGCCAAGAACAACTTCTTTTTTTTTTTTTTTTTTTTTGAGATGGAGTCTCGCTCATTCTGTCACCCAGGCTGGGGTGCAGTGGCGCAATCTCAGCTCACTGCAGCCTTTGCTTCCCAGTTTCAAGCCATTCTTCTTCTGCTCAGCCTCCTGAGTAGCTGGGACTATAGGTGCATGCCACCACACCCAGTTAATTTTTGTATTTTAGTAGAAACAGGGTTTCTCCATGTTGGCCAGGATGGTCTCAATCTCTTGACCTCATGATCCGCCTACCTTAGCCTCCAAAAGTGCCGGGATTACAGGCGTGAGCCACCGTGCCCAGCAAGATTTAACTTCTATCCAATTTGATTTCAATCCCCATATTTTGGCTTTTGATGTTATGCCCTAACCTATACTCTTGATAAATTTCACCTAAGCTGCTGGTGTCTGCTCAGTTTACTTACTGTTGGCCTTTCTGCCCCATCAGTGGCCATAATCATGATGACAGAAATAGAGACAACCAGGGTTTTAACACAAAACGATCGTGTATATCCAGCTTTAAAATGGCACATATCTATACTTCCTGATTAAGTATATACTGAAAAGGCAAAATAACACTCCTGTATATGACTACACACATTCTGTCAAATGCGTTGAAACACGATTCTGTGTTCAGAAGCTATTGATAATATCTCCCTTGCTTGCTATGCTTACAAATTTGCGTTTGACACTCTCTGCTATATGTCCCTAATTTTTCATTATTTTTTATTTATTTTCAAAATTAGAGACAGGGTCTCACTATGTTGCCCAGTCTCAAGCTCCTGAGTTCAAATGATCCTCTCTCTTTGGTCTCCAAAGGTGTTGGAATTATAGGCATGAACCACCACGCCTGGCCTCATTATTTTTGAAAGAATCCTTATTTTTGCGTCTTTTCGACTTGTCATCTATATTCCAATGTAATAGGATGACTTCTTATTCTCTAAAGACCCTATAACTTTCCCACCTTTCAGTTCTGCTCCTCCTGGGCCTTCTGCCTGTAGAGTCCATCCGTGCTGTCAAGCTGTATTTCAGGATTCCTTTTTGTGTGTGTTTTTTTTTTGTTTTTTTTTTTGGAGACAGAGTCTTTCTCTGTTACCTATGCTGGAGTACAGTGGTGTGATCTCGGCTCACTGCAACCTCTGCCTTCTGTGTTCAAGTGATTCTCCTGCCTCAGGCCTCCTGAATAGCTGAGTAGCTGGGACTACAGGCATGTGCCACCATGCATGGCTAATTTTTTGTATTTTAGTAGGGACGGGGTTTCACCATGTTGCCTAGGGTGGTCTTGAACTCCTGAGCTCAGGCAGTTCGCCTGCCTCAGCCTCTCAAAGTGCTAGGATTGCGGGGCTAAGACACGACGCCTGGCCCAGAATCCCTCCTTTCTTAAGTCCCGAATGAAGAATTCTTTTAGGATTACTAATCAAATATGTGAAATTTGAGTTTTAAAACAATAGTTCTTTAACATTAGAACTTAATCTGTGAATTTGACTTCTTTTTCTTCTCTGAATAGCTTTCAAGTGTTCTTTGGGATAGTGAGAAATCAAGTTTTTACAGCCTGACAAGTTCAAACATCAGTAAATGGGAATTAGATGATTCTTCAGAAAAACATGTGCATAGTTGGGATATAAATAGAGCCCTGAAGGAAAACATTACCGATGCTATTTGGGTAAGAAGCAGTAATACTCATCTCTGTAATTCACGTTTGTGGTTGTATGATAATGCTGGTTCCCTTGTTATTTATTTCAACACATTTCAGTGTAATAAACAAGTGTATAGTTATCAGATTAAGTGGAAATGGGGTAGTCAGTCTCTAGAAATATTGGAATGCACTGGTTTACTTAGTGATTTTTTTAAATGTACATTTTTCATTCAGCAACTGAGCTGTCATGGGTGAAGCACTTCCCTAGGTGCTAGGGATATAAAGCTGAAAAGAAATGATTCCTACACTCAGGAAGCTCACATTATTGATATTCTCATGTAGGGATCTGAAAGTAACTATGAAGCTGTTAAGGAAGGAGTCAGCATTCGGTATTTGGACTTGAAGCAGAACTGGTAAGCAATTTGTCATAAAGAACATAGATGTTTATTATAAAATAATGAGCAATCTCACTGGACAGGATCTCACTCTGTCACCGTGATAGCTCACTGTAGCCATGACCTTCTGGGCTGAAGTGATCCTCCTGCCTCAGCCTTCCATGTAGCTGGGACTACAGACATGCGCCACCACACGTGCTTGATTTTTTAAATTTTTTGTAGAGATAGGGTCTCACCATGTTACCCAGGCTGGTCTTGAACTCTTGGGCTCAAGCAATCCTCCTGCCTTAGTGTCCCAAAATATTGGGATTACAGGTGTGAGCCACCGTGCCCACACTGTTCTTTTAGTGCTTGTCTTCTCATATTAAGCCTTACTGAATGGTTTTGCTATTGTTTATCAAGTGATGCTAGTTCATTTGGGAAACTGGGGCATTTTTCAACCTTAAATGGTATATTCTTACCATGGTGTCTCATTAGTTAGAGACACAGCTTTTCTGTGCTTACACCTAGAGTTTCTCTTCTTCACTGCCAAGAGATGCCTGAGACCCTGTCATTGCCCACTGTTGCGTGTACCCCATGCTGTCATTGCTCTTACTGGAGGTATTAGGCACATGTTTCCCACCCTCCTCCTGTTGCTCAAGGAGCTTTAGGCCTACATTTGTGGCTGTGCTGAGAAAAGGATGGGGTAAGGTTTTGTCTTGGTAGCACATGTTAGAACTTAATCATAGTTCATACTCAGAGTAAATTTCCTCTTAGAAACAGTGCTGTAAGTGGTACATAGGATCCCAGGTTAGTCTGGTAAAGCTAATTACCCATGTTATTATTTAACTTAATGCTGAAGGTCACATGGAACTTAAAAACCATCTGTAACATTGCTCAAAATGAATGCAAATGTATAACGAGTAATCCTTAGGAAGACAACTTCTCAGAAGTTAAAGAATATTTTTTATGAGCTTTAATTTTTACTGTTCTTGTTACATATTTTGGTTAAGTAGAACAAATTCTACTTGTTCCTTTGAGGGATATTGCAGTTTTACCACTTTGTGTAATTTTTCTCTCTCTAGGGCTGTTGAGACTATTAGTAGGCTCCTTTACAGTCTCTGAAAACCTTAAAAAAGCTGTCAGAGAGGTAAAAGTAATTGTACTTGTTTGATTTCTGTAAGCATTTAAATTAAATACAGTTTACCTGTTCGTCTTTACCAGAATTTTGGAAATTTAGGACAGCCCACTGTGGGCATATAATGCAGACATTTTTCACATAATTTTCAGAACTGGAGGCATGGGGTCGAGAATGAGAAACATGCTCAGGAATTGCTATGCAGGGTCCCCCCAGGACTCCTCTCCCCCAGTGTTGTCATGCTGACCAGTGGGATCCCTGTGAGGTACAGCCCTCATCCTCCTTGACTTTCCTCTCTCCTTTACTCTAAATGATCCAGTTAGCACTCTCTTACATCCATGAGGTCTTGTGATCAGAACTGTACAGAGAATTTCTCATATGGACGGGTTTCTTTATTTTGAGAGTAGTGTTTGTTTGTCTTCCTCATAGTCATTCACACTTAACTGATTTGTTGTCTGTTTGGCCAGACCTGCAATCTGGGCTTACAATTTAAGTGAATAGATTTATAAATTACTTGGCCAGTTCGGGTGGCTCATGCCTATAATCCCAGCACTTTGGGAAGCCAAGACAGGAGGATTGCTTGAAGCTAGTAGTTCAAGATCACCTGGGCAACAAAATGAGACCCTGTCTCCACACAAATAAAAATAAAAATTTAGCTGGGCTGATGGTGTGCACCATAGTCCCGGCTATTCGGGAGGCTGAGGCAGGAGGATCATTTGAGCCCAGGAGACTGAGGCTGCAGTGATCTGTGATCCCACCGCTGCACTCTACCAGGGCAACAGAGCAAGATTTTGTTTCTAAGACAATAAAACAAAAATTAATAAATTATTTTACTGGATGATTACTAATACAAATTTTAGATATCTTCATTTTAGATATAAAGTTTGGAATTTTTTTTAACCTTAACTTCATTATTTTGGATATATTCACATAGAAACTTACTGACCAAGCAGGAGGCTCACTTGAGGCCAGGAATTCAAGGCCAGCCTGGGCATTAGAGAGAGAGAGAGACAGAGAAAGAGAGAGACACTGCCAACATGTCACAAGTTTGGGCCGATATTCTTTTTTTTTTTAATTGATTTTTATTTTATTTTTATTTCAATAGTTTTTGGAGTACGGCTGGTTTTTAGTTACATGAGTAAGTTCTTAGTGGTGATTTCTGAAACTTTAGTGCACCTGTCACCCGAGCAGTGTACACTGTACCCAGTATGTAGTCTTTTATCCCTCACCCTCCTCCCACCCTTCCGCTTCAAGTCCCCAAAGTCCATTATACCATTCTTATGCCTTTGTGTCCTCATAGCTTAGCTCCCCCTTGTAAGTGACATAGTATGATATTTGGTTTAATTCCTCAGTTAATTCACTTAGAGTAATGTGGACCAATATTCTTGAGTTCCTTTCAAGAGTCCAAGCAGAAGTGATAATGTTGGGGAGCTAGTGGAAGAGAACCATGAAGGAGAAGGAGAACCGTGCTTGGATTGCTTGCATTTAAGTGTCATGTCATTAGTTACTTGCTTGGTTTCTTATTTTTAGTTGTCAGTAGAGGGTGCTTTGCTACCCTTTTTATATTTCTAAGACCCAAATGAAAGTTGCTAGTAATAGTACTAGATGTTTTAGAAGAGCTAAAATAGAAACCATTTAATTTCTTACTGGGGGCAATAGTTTTGCTAGACTTAAGTGACAAATAAGCTTTAAGATGCAAAATGGGGCCAGATGCAGTGGCTCACACCTCTAATCCCAGCACTTTGGGAGGCCGAGGAAGGTGGATCATGAGGTCAGGAGTTCAAAACCAGACTGGCCAACATGGTGAAACCCTGTCTCTACGAAAAATACAAAAGTTAGCTGGGCATGGTGGCTCGTGCCTGTAATCCCAGCTACTTGGGAGGCTGAGGTAGGAGAATTGCTTGAACCAGGACCCGGGAAGTGGAGGTTGCAGTGAGCCGAGATCGCGCCACTCCACTCCAGCCTGGGCGTGAGACTCCATCTCAAAAAAAAAAAAAAAAAAAAGTAAGATGCGAAGTGGTTCGTTTTTACATATACAGCAGTTTGAAATTTCTATAACTGATGATTTAAAAAATTTTGAAATATATATGTATATTTTTCAACATTAGAGATGGGGTTACCCTGGCTGGTCTTGAACTACTGAGCTCAAGCAATCCTCCTGCTTCAGCCTCTCCCAAAGTGCTTGGGTTAAACCCATAAGCCACTGTGCCTGGCCAAAAATTATTTTTATTTTTTTTGAGTTATAGTCTACTACTGTTGCCCAGGCTGGAATGCACTGGTGTAATCTTGCTCACTGCAGCCTCTGCATCCTGGGTTCAAGTGATTCTCATGCCTCAGCCTCTTGAGTAGCTGAGATTACAGGCACACACCAGCATGCTGGGCTAATTTTTGTATTTTAGTAGAGATGGGATTTTGCCATGTTGGTCAGGCTGGTCTTGAACTCCGGACCTCAAGTGATCTGCCCGCCTTGGCCTCCCTAAGTGCTGGAGTTACAGATGTGAACCACCATACCTGGACTTTTACATTTTTTTTTAAGAGATAATAGGCTCTCACAATGTTGCCCAGGCTAGTATGGTACTCTTGGGCTCAAATGATCCTCCCATCTCAGCCTCCCAAAGTGTTGGCTCCCAACACTTTGGTGTGAGCCATCGTACCTGGCCATAAAAATTTTTCCTTTTAATGTTTTTTCTCTGGACAAAAGCAAGTAAGCTTTAAATAACTGAGTAGATCATGGATTGGCAAACCTTTTCCGCAAAGGGCCAAAAGTAGCTATTTTAGGCTTCAGGGGCTGTGTAGTCTTTACTGCAACTACTCTATTTCACCAATGGTATCATGAAACATCCCTAGAAAATACAGTAAAAGTTACCCTCTTTAGTGTATTATTCTACAAGTGTTTGTTTTGTTTTTTTAAGATGGAGTATCACTCTGTCACCCAGGCTGGAGTGCAGTGGTGCAATCTCAGCTCACTGCAACCTTCGCCTACTGGGTTCAAGCAATTCTCCTGCTTCAGCCTCCCAAGTAGCTGGGACTACAGGTGTGTGCCACCATGCCTTGCTAATTTTTGTATTTTTGTAGAGACAGGGTTTCGCCATGTTGTCCAGGCTCATCTTGAGCTCCTGATCTCAGGTGGTCTGCCCACTTCAGCCTCCCAAAGTGCTGGGATTACAGATGTTAGTCACCGTACCCGGCCCTAATTCTACAAATTTTGACAGATATATAGTTTAGTCATTTAACCACAACACTCAATACAGAACAGTTTCGTAACCCCCCAGATTCCCTTGTGCCTTTCTGTAATCAACCCCTCCATCTACCCCTATCCCCTGGAGACCACTGATGTGGTTTCTGTCCCTGTAGTTTTGTATTTTGCTTAATGCCATAGAAATGGAACATACAGTGTAAAGCCTTTTGAATCTGGCTTCTGTCACCTAGCATAATACATTTGAAATTCATTTAGTAATTTTTTTTCTATACTGAATAGTATTCCTTTGTATGGATATGCCACAGTTTATTTATTCAGCAATTGGAAGACATTGGGTTGCTTTCAGTTTTAGGAATTATGAATAAAGCCACTACAGTCATTTGTGTACAGGTTTTTGTGTGAACATAGTTACTGGTTTTTTGTTTTTTACTTTCTCTTGGGTAGGTATCCACGAGTGGAATTGCTAGGTTATATGGTAAGCATATGTTTAATTTTATAGGAAGCTGCTAAGTTGTTTTTTAGACAGGCTTTATTCATCTTTCTTTTTTATTGATTAGTGATGGGCTGGTGATTTTGGCAGCAGCATGGCACCCAGCAGACAATCCATGTCTCATCTATTACTCTCTGATAACAGTAGAAGACACTGGTTGCCAAATGTCAGATGCAGTCACTGTAGAAGTCACTCAGTATAATCCACCTTTTCAGGTAAGATTTATATTTATAAGTTAAATTATAAAGTAGCAATAGTATGTTGAGTATTTTTCTAACCATTTCAGGGTCAAATTTATTTATTTATTTATTTAGAGACAGAATTTTGCTCTGTCACCCAGGCTGGAGTGACACCCATGCTAGAAAGAAATTCAGGCAGGGCAGAAGGCTATAAAGAGAATTTGAGGATTAAAAAAAAATTCTAGGATCTCACATTTAATGTTTCTGTAAAATTACTTCTTTAATAGCAGCTTATTTTTAGCATATTCTAATTTTATCACTTAATGAGATTTTATTTCTATTTCTGCCTCTGATTTTATAGGTAAACAAATTAAGTTTTCTTATCATTAATATCTTGGCATTAAGATAAGAATCAAAATGTTTATCAGGGATCATTTATAAAAAATTGCCAGTTCTTAAATAATATAATGAATTAGTGCTTTAATTTTCTCTATTGAATTTGTCATAGGCTTCTAATTATAGTCATCATCATGAAAATGTTTTCAAAATTTGTTGATTTTAGAAATTAACAAATGAGGCTAGACGTGGTGGCACGCCTGTAATCCCAGAACTTTGGGAAGCTGAAGTGGGTGGATCACCTGAGGTCAGGAGTTCGAGACCAGCCTGGCCAACATGGTGAAACCCCATCTCTAGTAAAAATACAAAAAAATTATCCAGGTGTGGTGGCGTGCGCCTGTAATCCCAGCTACTCAGGAGGCTGAGGCAGGAGAATCACTTGAACCTGGGAGGCAGAGGTTGTAGTGAACTGAGATTGCGCCACAGCACTCCAGCCTGGGCAACAGAGTGGGACTCCGTCTCAAAATAATAATAATAAGCAAATTATAAGCAAGTCAACAAAATATATGTCTACTTGATGTTTATAAACTTACTCTGTCATGTTAATCATCTCATGGGTAGTGTTTAGATTTTTACTAAGAGAATTGGTTAATTTTGTCATTTGTAAGAAATAATGTACAAAAATGAATTTAAAAAATCATACAAATAGTTTTGTTTCACTTCTTGTTAAATATAATCTTAAATTTAACTTTCAGTCTGAAGACCTGGTTTTTTGTCAGCTGATGATCCCAAACTTTTCAAACCAGACTGCATATCTGTGTAACGAAAGTGCTATCTATGTGTGCTCCACAGGAACTGGGAGATTTTCTCTTCCCCAGGAGAAAATTGTCTTTAATGCACAAGGTACGGTAGCAGATTTAGAAAGCATGGTTAGTGAGCTCATTAGTTATTCTGAGTGGTTTTTTCTTTTTCCATGAGTGTCTCTTCAAGCATCCTGCCTTCAAATGTTACTGAGACATTTCGTAACACAACTACAGCGGCTGACGCCACAACCCTACTAAAAAACCAAAAGGGTACTAGAGTTCCCAAACTATTATATTTGCAGGCAAAAATAGTAACACTGGTTTCAGAAGAGGATGCCAAGAAGGAAAGAACTAATGGTACGACAAGTAATTGCTTATTCCTAGTTAGTAAAAGTGACTTATTCTGAGTTCATGCTCTAACTTTTCCATACCCCTGGATAAAAAGAGCCCCAGGTGCTGGACTCATGCAGGGTGGCTGGTCAGGGTTGAAGAGAAGCCAAGCAGATACTTAGCTGAAGGGGTTGGGTAGAGGACAGAACCCAGGAAGGCAACAGCATGGTTGGAACCCAGGTTTTCTAGTCCCAGCACAAGAACCTTGACAGTAGGTGGGTAGGAGGTTACTAAGGCACCAGATAGGCTTAGCACATCAGGCATTTCTCCCGGTGTTATCCCTCCCCATTCTCCCCGCCCCCCACCTGCTGCCCCCTCTCCCCTCCCCTCCACTTCCCCAACCTAGCCCTGTGAGTATTGTTCCCTTCCCTGTGGTGAAAGGAGTGAAAACATGTGGTGTTTGGTTTTCTGCTCTTGTGTCAGTTTGCTGAGAATGATGGTTTCTAGGTTCATCCATGTCTCTACAAAGGACATGAACTCATCGTTTTTTATGGCTTCATAGTATTCGGTGGTGTATATGTCCCACATTTTTTTTTGTCCAGTCTGTCATCAGTGGGCATTGGGGTTGGTTCCAGGTCTTTGCTATCATAAACAGCACCACAGTGAACATATGTGCACATGTGTCTTTATAATAGAATGATTTATAATCCTCTGGGTATATACCCAGTAATGGGATTGCTAGGTCAAATGGAATTTCTATTTCTAGATCCTTGAGGAATCGCCACACTGTCTTCCATAATGGTTGAACTAATTTACACTCCCACCAACAGTGTAAAAGTGTTCCTTTTTCTCCACATCCTCTCCAGCATCTGTTGTCTCCAGATTTTTTAATGATCGCCATTCTGACTGGCATGAGATGGTATCTCAATGTGGTTTTGATTTGCATTTCTTTAATGACCAATCATGATGAGTATTTTTTCATATGTTTGTTGGTCACATATTTGTCTTCTTTTGAAAAGTGTCTATTCATATCCTTCACCTGCTTTTGAATGGGTTTGTTTTTTTTCTTGTAAATCTGCTTTAGTTCTTTGTAGATTCTGGATATTAGCCCTTTGTCTGATGGGTAGATATTGAAAAATTTTTCCCATTCTGTTGGTTGCCGGTTTACTCTAATGATAGTTTCTTTTGCTGTACAGAAGCTCTTAAGTTTAATTAGGTCCCATTTGTCTGTTTTGGCTTTTGTTACCATTGCTTTTGGTGTTTTAGTCGTGAAGTCCTTGCCTGTGCCTATGTCCTGAATGGTTTTGCCTAGGTTTTCTTCTAGGGTTTTTATGGTGTTAGTTCTTATGTTTAAATCTTTAATCCATCTGGAGTTAACTTTAGTGTAAGGTGTAAGGAAGAGGTCCAGTTTCAGCTTCCTGCATACGGCTAGCCAATTTTCCCAACACCATTTATTAAACAGGGAATCCTTTCCCCATTGCTTGTTTTTGTCCGATTTGTCAAAGATCAGGTGGTTGTAGATGTGTGGTGTTGCTTCCGAGGCCTATATCTCTGTTTTGGTACCAGTACCATGCTATTTTGATTACTGTAGCCTTGTAGTATAATTTGAAGTCAGGTAGTGTGATGCCTCCAGTTCTTTTTGCTTAGAATTGTCTTGGCTATGCAGGCTCTCTTTTGGTTCCATATGAAGTTTAAAGTGTTTTTTTCCAGTTCTGTGAAGAAGGTCAATGGTAGCTTGATGGGGATAGCATTGAATCTGTAAATTAGGCAGTGTGGCCATTTTCATGATACTGATTCTTCCTAACCATAAGCATGGAATGTTTTTCCATCTGTTTGTGTCCTCTCTTATTTCCTTGATCAGTGGTTTGTAGTTCTCCTTGAAGAGATCTTTTACCTCCTTTGTTAGATGTATTCCTAGGTATTTTATTTTCTTTATAGCAGTTGTAAATGGGAGTTTGCTCATGATTTGGCTCTCTGTTTGTCTGTTATTGGTGTATGTGGATGCTTGTGATTTCTGCACATTGATTTTATATCCTGAGACTTTGCCAAAGTTGCTTATCAGCTTAAGGAGGTTTTGGGCTGAGACGATGGGGTCTTCTAAATATACGATCATGTTGTCTGCAAATAGGGACAGTTTGACTTCTTCTTTTCCTAATTGAATGCCCTTTATTTCTTTTTCTTTCCTGATTGCTCTGGCTAGAACTTCCAGCACTATATTGAACAGGAGTGGTGAGAGAGGGCATCCTTGTTTAGTGCCAGTTTTTAAAGGGAATGCTTCTAATTTTTGCCCATTCAGTATGATACTGTCTGTGGGTTTGTCGTAAATAGCTTTTATTGTTTTGAGATACATTCCATCGATAACTAGTTTTTTTTAGAGTTTTTAGCATAAAGAGCTGTTGAATTTTGTTGAAGGCCTTCTCTGCATCTGTTGAAATAATCATGTGGTTTTTGTCTTTGGATCTGTTTATGTGGTAAATTCATTTATATATTTGCATACGTTGAACCAACCTTGCATCCCTAGGATGAAGCCTACTTGTTAGTGGTGGATAAGCTTTTTGATATGCTCTTGGATTCGATTTGCCAGTACTTTATTGAAGATTTTTACATCAATGTTCATCATGGATATTGGCCTGTAGTTTTCTTTTTCAGTTGTGTCTCTGCCAGATTTTG
>PVKV010032686.1:0-19563 GCA_004027835.1 Alouatta palliata
CCTCGGCCTCCCAAAGTGCTGGGATTACAGGCGTGAGCCACCGCGCCCGGCCAGGGCATTCTTATAAGAAGAACTGAGGTGAGAGTTTGGGCTTGTATCACTTCTTTTCTCTTTCTTCCGCTTCTTTTTATTCTTACTCTCTCTCTTTCTTATTTTAAACTAAATTTATATAATACTAATAATAGCCTAAATACAAAATAATTCTGCAATCCACTCAAATTAGAAAAAAAAAAAGCACCCTCTTCATTCACCAGCTTTGTTACTAACTTTTAGATGGATAGTCAGTAAAAACTGACTGTTTAAATGCTTTTCTAAATGGTCTCATTCTGTCTTGGCCTGTAGGACAAAGTCATTTTATAATTAATCAATGAAGATTGATATTTGATAAAATTCAGAAAAGAAAAAGACTATGAAGAAGTAAAAATAATAGAATAAAACCAGGGTCTCAAATACATATCAGTTTATTTTGTGTTGTGTACATGAGTGCAACACATCTTTCTCACAACACACTACTTGACCAAAATCTTCCAAGCCATCTACGTGTTACAGTATATGCTAACATTAGTTATTGTCCCTTGAAGTCGTCTCATTTTCTGATCTTTGCAAAGAACATTCTGATGATTACTAGATTCACATGTCATGACTGTTTTTTTAAACATTGAACTGTTAGTGTGTCATGAAATGGATTTCATTATCATAATGAAAAGGCCAGTTCAGTCAACTGCATCAAAATAGAGAGCGAACAATTTGACCTAAAGAAAGTTCCTAAATGTGTGGGGATGATTATGTGTGTACATACTTATATATTTCTACACTCACTTTATGTCTTACCATAAACTGCATTTCTCTCCTCTTCCATTGCTGGATCCCAATATTCATTAAAGACATTTCACTCATCATATTGCAAAGAAAATCATGAGTTGTGCCACAAAAACAGTTGAAAAGCAAATAAAGATGCTAAGTGCTCTCAAGTTCAGATATGAGTGAATTTTGTGTGTGCCATGTTACAAATTGGGATAATATCATAAAGGAAAGTAAGCTGCTTTGGATAGCTTCAGCCTTTACCAGTATTTCTCAAAGAATCTTCTTTGTACCTTTTTCTTCCTTCACAAAAAACTCCTTTGATCTGAATGTGATTTTTGCCTAAGGCTTAATAAAATTCAATAGCTGTTAAACTTTACTTTTTCTGCCTTGTATGCATTCTCTATTAAATTATTGAAGATTTCATTCTGGGTTAAAAGTAATCAACATATTTAATATATCAGTTACTGCCATGATTCTTAAACATAAAACATAAATGTGAAACAAAGGAATAGAATTTGTGCCATTATTTATTATATTTTATTTTCCAAAACTGAAGGTGTTTTGTCGCTGTTGTTATTGTTTAAAGGAGCATCCTGATTTCATTTATTTATCAGGTGGTTGTTTAATTCTTACTGCTGGTAAAGCACTCTATTGATATTTGGAATAAAAAGTTGAATAAGGCATTTTTCCTTGTCTTAATGAGCAAGAAGTGAAAATGGGTGGGAAGATTCATATATAAATCGTTCAAAATTGTAAGGTGGTAGAGAAGAGACAAAGAGAAAAGAAGCAAAGATGAGCCATATTGTGTGGACTATGCAGTGGCAGAATGCCTGGCCTCATTGCCCCACTGCCTATGAAACTCTTAATCTGCTTTTCCAAATAGAACCACTGGTATTATCCTGTGGGAATACATATAATGCTCATCACTCAATCAATAATAACTCCCAACTGGTAAGCTGTATGTCTCAGGCATTATCTCATTTCACTATCATCAGCCACTTTAAGAGACAGGTGATATCAACCCCGTTTTGTTGAAGAAAATGCACCCCAAAAGACAGATCAATCTGTGTATAGTCATATACATGCATTCCTCCAGCCAACAAGTGGAGGAACATAAATGAATCTGACATCAGTTTGACGCTGGAGCCGATGTTCTATGCACTTACCCCTCACATCTCAGCAGTGCAAGTCAGTAGAGAGGTCTTTTGCCTTTGAGATGGGAAAACAGACTGAATGGGAGTGAATGTTCTTAAATCACATCTTAACAGTGTGGTTCAGAGTCAGAGGGCTCCTCTGTCTAGGGTAGTTGGATATTATAGCATAACACGTAATACCATTTCATGATGTATTTCCTTTTATGCAGTACATAGTTCATGCTAGTTAAAGAAAATATCTTCAGATATGCTTAGCTAAATTATACAGTTTTACTTTCTTTATTCTCACCTAAGTATAAAATTCAGAAGCAGGGTGACTTTGATACTGGCAGGCTAGACTGACAAACAAATTATTTGAAGTCTTTGAATGTCTCATCATTGGCAAAATGGGGGAAATATTCACTTGAAAGGTAGTTCTGACAATTTAAACAGATAATATAGGAAGTATAGTCAGCCATACTTAAAGTATTTGTGCCAGTAAAGTATCTAAGGAACTAATATTAGGTACCTACTCTATAAAAATTATTATTAGCAATTGGTCTTATTAACACTTACATCTGTGGTTTCTTTTCAAATTTGTATTTTAGCTCTTTTTTCTAATGACATTAGTTAAAATTAAAGCACTTTAAATCTAGAAAATTTTCAATATCACACAGAGAAGGCAACTAATTTTCTGGCCCATTTATTACACAAAGCTCCCTAAATTCAGGCCAAAGCAGCTCTTGCTCTGTTTACAGTGATTCCACATTAAACACAGATCTAATTTGCAAATTATTATTACCCTTAGACTCCAGATTTCCTCTATTCCCCTGCCTGGAAAGAATTTATATCGTTTTTTCCTCATGTAGTCATTTACATTTTTGAAGGCCAAGTTTCTTTTTATGCAGACAGTTCTAACTTCGTTGGATTATATTTCTGGGGTCCCTGGTGTTTGATACTCCTCCCAAGGTAGGATCATCTTAAAATTTTATGAGTATGTTTTGAGATCTGTATCTTCCCTCAACACATTAATAAAAATGTTGAATTAGAAAGAACCTCACACATATCCCTTATGATAACCTCACTTACTACATCTTACCAGTTCAACACAGATTTCACAAAAATTCATCCAATTCATTTTTATAGATATTTATGAGAGCCTCCCTGTTACAGCAGGAGCTGGAGGTGAAGAGGTAGATAAGCCCATATTCCTGTTTTCAAATAATTTATATGTGAATTACCCATGAGAAACCCATTTCTCATCTGAGAGCTATCCTATAACTTCTTGGTCAGTGCAAAGGTGAGAAAAAAATATTTCACTCATTTTGATCCAGCACAGTTTAAAAAGCTAAGGAGTTACTATTAATTTGTTAAATATGAGTACTAATGGGTAAAGGCTGTGTGTTTGTATCATTGTGTATTATTCTCAGACTCATTCATAGTTGAAGAAGCAAATAGTTTTGGGGTTGAAAGACACTGGAGAGATTACTTGCTGTGGTACATCAAAATCCTAGAGAGTGTGTAATTGTTTGAACAGGATCTCAGAATGAGTTAGCAAAACAAGTGGTCTGAATTGCCTTGGTAAATTATATCCATGTTATGTATGTCATCTTCTCTTAGAAGGTAAGCTCCTCAAATACTGGGTTTCTATCAAGCATAGATTTCCTGTTGATGCTACCATGCTTTGAGAATTAAATTGAATTAACAATGTATTTATTATGTGATATTTAATATGAAACATTAGACAACAGTTGTGTAAGTGTGTGTGTTTTGAACGTGTGGCAGAAGGGTGCAGAGAATTAAAAATTTCAAAAAACAATGGAAGTGATAGATGGTGTTACATATATCTGATGATAGGGAAGTAAATTTTAAAGTTTTATGGGGGAATTTTAGGAATGATTCATTAGAGGTACACATAAAACTAAACAAAGAAAAGATTAGGCCATTATTACTTCTAGGAAAATGTGTAGAAGACTAGAAATATACTCAGCCTCAAATAATATTTGAATGATATTTTTATATTAATATAAACAATTCTGATTTAATTAAAATCTGTGATATAGTTGATAGGAAGAATTGAGACAAGGTAAATAGCTAGAATTTCACCTTTCACAGGAGAACAAGATAGATGATGTCAAAAACTTAAAAATCAAGCAGTAACTTCCTAACCATTTAGAAATATGGAAGTAAATATCAGAAGATAACAGTTAAAGGAGTTAAAAACAGCTGCTTCTGTTGGCAAATCACTGAAGTGAGAAGTTGTATGAGAGCTCAAGGCCACAAATCAGGAAAATTTGAGTCAATCTGGATGTTATCTATTAGAAAACTAACAGTGTGGGTCTGTTTTCCATAATTACTGCATGAATAGGCAAAGAGAATTCTAAATAAGACAATGACAATTACTCTGCAGTGAGAACTTCACATCAATATTTCACTTTCATGAGTAAAATATAATGCATTTTATTTTTCCCAATCCTTTCATATGTCCCAGAATGCACATGATTAAAATGAGAAAAATATATTTACAAATGTCCACGTAAGTTTTCTAGTTACATCAATATCTTGATTTATTGATTTGCTGCATGCTTATTTTCAAAAATAATGTCTGTATACTTTTTTGATGAGATATTTAAAAAAATATCTGGACCTTTTTCTACTTGTTTATATAATCTCCAAGACTAAGGACAAGTTAGTTTACATCACTGAACCATTTCCTAATATTGGAAAAATAATTGAAAAGCTTATTACATGCCCAGTTCAGTGCTTGAGAAATAGTGGGCACCCCCAGAAATCATGATTATTATTTTTTATAATTATTCTTATCTTCTATATTTTTTGATAGGACAACACAAAATAGCCCAACAAAAAGCATGACTCCTTATGGTACTGCTCATTAGATGTCTGAGGATTCTCTTCCCAAATGTCCCTAGGGCTCTTATAAAAGCATTTACAACAATCTAGTAGACACTCTCTTCAAAAATTAGAAAAAAAAAAAAAAAGCAAAGACCTCTACTGTGTGAGGAGATAGATGTTTTCAGTAGCCTGTTTCATTTTGTCACTTCTGCAATAGCATAAGTATTGTCGGAGTTAAGAGCCAAGCCCTAGTCATACACAGCTGATGGATAAGGCAGCCAGACTGTGGACACAATTGCTGCAGGAGTAGTTCAATGCCATCTGGAGTATGTCCCTGGTGAATCATGCCCTATATGTAGCTGAGAGCTGCCAACTCATAAGTGCTGGAGAAAATTGGAAGAAGTAAGTTAGAAAGGAAACTAGAGATGTACAGTTTTTGAATAACCAGCAAGCACCTACAATTCTTAAAATTCTGCTCACACGATAACAGCTTTATATGTATTTGTGATATTCATAAAAATAAATCTATTTAATTTGACATAAAGTAGGATTTATTCATAAATTATGTGTTTCTGTGGTTTTTTATAAAGTGGTTTTTGCTGATTTCCTAAGGATTATTCACAAATTATAAAGTGTTTCTTAATTTAATATGTCCACTGTGTAATTATGACCAGGTTGAAAAATTTGTAGTGTATCTACATATATATCAGAAGTTAAAGTGTTTTGCTGAAAATAACCAAACAAACTAGCTTTTGCATATCAACTAAAATTTTTCTCAATAAAAGGATATCGTTAGTTTTGGAGTGTTTGTCAAACAAGGCAATGTGTTTTCTTCTGTTTTTCTGGCAGTTTTTATTGCAACTTTTATTTCTGGGCTCAGCTGCATGCTACTGTGGTTCTACAATATTTCAAAAAACTCTATTCATAGTCTTACTTATCTAAGAGGTTACCAATGCATCTGCATTTATTGAGTTGTTATCATATATGACAACACTCTGCTTTACAGTCAACTGTTCTAAGCGACAGTTTTTTTCTCCCAGATTTTATTTCTCTTAGCACTTTGTCTATAATGTATGCTGGGTTTCCTCCACTTAGGTATCATTCTCTTTCTGAGTTTAAAGGCCCCATATCTTTTACAATGCCAGGTTAGTCCTATTACTAGCAAGTTTAGTTTGATGTCATACACTAGTATTTAACATCTATTTATTTCCTTGTAAGTAGTTTCAAAGATAGTATATTTGTCTTTTGAAAAAGAACAAACTCAATTCTCTAATGCAGTTACCTCTCCAGCTCAACATATCCTGAGGCTGTACTGGCAAAAGGTTGTAAAAGATTGGTATTGATATTCTACAGCAGTCACATTGTCAAGTTTCCAACAGGAGGAAGAGCATTTAGAAAATCTGGCCATGTGGTAGCTAATTACACTATTATAAACTAAATTTACAACAGGTGATTTGTAGGCTATGCATTGACAAAGAGCACATAAGCTCTTCTTCAATTATTTTTCCATAAATTGGGAAACAAAAGTAGCATTCTTTACGTGGTACATCAATGCAGATATCTTAAACATATTGCAGAAATCCTACACAATTTTTGTCATCTCACATACACCTTCTTGGTGCTTGTTTATTTTCACTATTTTCTTGCAATTTATATTTGGTGGGTTCTTTGTGTTCTTGTATGATTTTTAAAGGAGACTTATTCTAGTCCTTAGAAGAAAACTAAGGGAGATGACACACACTAACACAACACTGAAAGACTCTTAGAGCTTTCTTCAATGCAACTGTCTATACTTCTAAGTGTGGAACACATAACTGGTCTTTAAATCTGAAGTATGCTTTGCATCTTCTTGTCCTTTAAAACTTATTTAGTGTCTAGGGAAACATGTGCTTTGTATTCAGGCATGATCCATGTGTCATTGAAGGCAATGATCCAACGTACTATGGAAATCTCCTGGGCCATATTATAAGCTATTGTTTGCCATCTTGGCTAGATAATCCGGCCTCATTTATTGGAGGGCCATTTCAGCTGCACTGTCAGCAGCAGAGGAGGATCAGGTCACCTTTGCCTAGAATACCATGTAAAAGCTGTCAAGTGTTCAGGATTGTAGGCACATTAAATGTTTGTTAAGATTTCAGTCATATTACTATTACTGAAGAAGATTTAATGGGGAGTTTGTCATAATTCTGCCTTGGATTTCTTCACTTTCGTGCTAAAATCTTGTAATGGCGTGACCAAAATTTTATTATAGATGGTTCTTTGTACAAGAGGAACAGATGTTGGCAGGTTTATCTGCTTATTTTTATGAATGTTAGAACAAACACATTTTTAAAATAAAAAATGACTTTATCTTATTATCTTTCAGAATTAAACATGCACTCCCTTTATTTTCTCAGTCATACAACCTCAGTATATCAACACAGACTTTTCATATTTGGAGAACCAGCTTATGAAAAGCTGTAATAAATTTAATAAGGAATTTTTTTTATTATGGTAACCATTATAACAAGCACAGCTTCCAGGTAAGACTAAAACAGCTCATTTTGGAGCATATTTACTTTTTACATTGTCAACATCGTACTGTAGTATTAAGAGATGATTGCAGTTACTGCAGACTGTAAATGCAGTGAACATTCATAGACAAACTGATATTGGCAGCCACTGAACACTTCAAAATAATAAACTGTATTTTTAAAAGGTATTTCAAGGTTAGCAGGTTTCACTGATGACTCATGTTGAGTTACTGTTATAGGAAAGTTTCCGTATTTATTGGATCAGGTCTAGGACATTCCGTGTTTATTGAATCTAGCCCCAGGTCATCCAGAAGTCTCCATGATGAATTCTGCCCTTGATATCGCAAGAACCCATTGCAACCTTTCTTCCTGGGTTCCAGGCCTGCCATCCTTTCTGTTGTCCTCTAACTTCCCCACACCTACGATCATCTACATCCACAGAATTCTTTATATTTAAGGCATCTGAACATTTGCTATGTCACCAGAAGTATCCCAGTTTTAATCCTAATATTTTGCTAGTCACATCCTTCCTGGGAATATGCAAACCTACATAGTTGCATTCTTCATTCCAAGTTTCAGTTTACAAAACAATACAGAAGGAAAAACAGATCTGGAGTTAAGGTCTGGTTAATTCCTTGCTTTTATCTCAGTTATTTTACTTTAATGCTTATTTTTTTATTGCAATCAGCAGCTGTATGTTACAAAATGAGTTATAGAATCGGTGCAATACACTCTGCTCTGGTAGGGACCTTCCTTAAGTGCAAGTGCAACTCTATACCTATAAAGGAAATGGGACACATTCTAAATTCCCAGATACATATTTTAAAGGATTAAAAGATCAACTGTTAAAAACAAAACTATCAACAATAAATTTTTCCCAACATAGAAATATTTTAAAATACAACTCATTTCCTTATATATATTTTAACATCTAAATTTTCATTTTAGGGAGAATTGTTTAAGGCATGAAGAATGCATTTCTCCAGATTGGAGCAGAGCCTTGAGAAGATGGTGGCTTGGCTAATGGAGAAGGAGAGAGGGACAAATAATTCCAGAGGGTGTGTCATATCTCAGGCAGCACAGTCCAGGATGAGGGCAATGATTAGAGGACTGAACGCAGGAAGAGGTGGGGGGAACATCACATCATCATATAATTGTCATACAATTATATTTCCATCTTTTCCACTCAGTTCCTGTCCTTGAATGTGTATTCTCTAACAAGTGAATTTGTTGATTTTATTACAGTAAATAGGAGAGCGAAGTTGCCTTTTTAAACATATCATTTTAAATCCAGGCTATAAGACTATCTTTTATTATTAATGGAACATCTTGGTGTTGTATAAAGAGCATTGGTCTGGAAGTAAGGAGAGCTTTGTCTTATCTTGTCCTTTGGGATCTGAGACTGGCAAGTCCCAAGTTCTCTGGTCTTCTGTTGCCTCCCACAGAAACAGAGAGGCAGACAAAGACCTGGAGGTGCTAGGACATCTATGATCCATGCTTCATGGTGTCCTAAAAACAGCATGCTCATTAATTGACTCTAAGTTGAAATGCCTTTCTTGAATGTTTTAAAATTCAAATCTGAGATATTTTTAAAAGGATAACCATCCCACATAATTTTGCTGCAATTTTACCTTAATTTCTTTAACAGTATTCTACAAATATATTACTGATGTCTAATAAATTAAGAGGCATCACTCCATCCCAGTAAATGGAAACCTTCACTTAGCCTAGAATGTTGGAGTTCCCAGTTCTCTCATTACCTAGACTGGGAAATTTTATATCCCCCTTTTGATAATGATTAATTATTTAGAGTGAAAGAAAATCTTTAACTCCCTTTCCCTTGAACCTACAGGATATAGATGCAGAAAAAAAGTGCAATGGTAATTTTGGTTGTGATAATTAATAAACTCAGCATAATGACAGCGCCTCATGAACAACAGAGAGAAGTTAGAAGATCACATTCCCCTCCAGATTGCTGGAGTCATCTAGTATAGTTACTCTTCATCAGAACTATTTATGGCTGTAAATTGCTTTTGCTTTTCATACAGTTGTCTTCCGATTCTCCTGGATTGATGTCAGATATGATAATAAAACTAAGCTTGTACTCCTGTAGGCAAGAGGCTTTGGGATTCTTGCTGGCTTGAGAGATGTGTGGGGTTTTTGAAAGTGTCTTTTGTAGTTGTTTTTCCACTGCCAGCCGGCCAAGGCCTTCCCTGGAGCTCTGGTAGAAGCTTGCCCCCTGGACAGACGGTGGTAACCTCACAAGGTCAGCCTTGTGAAATTGGAAGAAAATGGTTTCCCTGGCAGTGCTGACGGTTCATTGTGGCCATAAAAGGGCCAAAATCAGAAGAAATTTCCCACATCTGAGCCCACTTAACAGCTCAGCAAGAGAGAAATCAGAGCATTCATCACAGCAAAGAAATGCCTGCTTGATTTTATCATGAGGAGAGTAGCTTTAGTAGGCGGATTTTTTCACATCTTAGTGAACCTTCGTATTTCATGTTCTCCCCTAGGCTTCCATTTTTCTTCTCTCAAGTCCGCAGTTTCTTTTTCTTTGTTCAAACTGTTTTCTGAAACACCCCCATAAATGCAATGCAAGAAGACACTTGGACAACTTTCATTTCCTACTCTGACAAAAGATAAGAGTGGAAGAAAGCAAGTCTCTGTCCAGCCCACAAACTCCTTTACATCCTTTGTGTTTTTTTTTAATGCAAATATCAGAAAGAGTTCATATGTTAATCTTTGATATTCAAAACCCAGATTAAAAATTAGAAAGTAGAAAGTCATTCGAGGTTTGCCATTTGGTTTATCAGCCACTGTCATGGAAATCTGAGCATCCAGAATCACTGGCAGAGCCCCTTCTCTGTGCCCTGCTCAAGCCAGGTAATACTGCTGCTACCTCTACCACTACCATAACTAGTAGCTAGGAATATTCAAGGAATTATGTTGCATATATAATTGTAGTAGTTAACTCTTATATAGTGCTATGTATAACAATTCCTTGTATATTCCTTGCATATAAAGGATAGTAGAAGCTAGCAAGGAATATGCAAGGAATTGTTATATATAGCACTATATAACAGCTAGCTCTTATATAACGTTAGCACTCTTATATAGTGCTATATGTAACAATTCCTTGAGTATTTACCACCACTACTAGTAAAGCTAACTCTTATATAGCAGAATATGCAAGGAATTGTTATATATAGCACTATATAAGAACTAGCTCTATTAGTAATGATAGTAGTTAGCTTTTATATAGTGCTGTATGCAAAGAATTGTTTTAAGTGCTCAACTTATTTAACCCCCACAGCACTATGGGATAGATACTACATTTAGTCTCACTTTACAGGAAAAAAAAAAAAAAACTGAGATACAGAGAGATACGTGATTTGCCCAAGCTCACACAGCAAGCAGAGCCAGGATACAACAAAAACAGTGTCTTCACTCTTCAGCACTATGTTCACGTTTCATCTGCATGTCTTCATTTATTTTTTTCATCTGAAATCCTTAAAACTAGTAACCATGCCCAAGCATCTGAAAATCGCAAAGATCTCAAGGAGTAATTCCCTGATCTCTATCATTTACAATGAAGACTCATAACATTGCTCACTCCTGGTTGTTTGAAACAGTTCTGGTTTATATCTGCCACCTCTAGCCTATTTTATTCTCAAAAGTGTACTGGCTTATATGTCAGAGAATAAAAAATAATAACATTTTATAATAAAATAATACATTTTATAACTACTTTAAATGGAAACAAAAACCATATTTGGAAGAATAGAGTGAATTGCTGCTTTGATCAATGGATTTATTTTGTTCAGAAATGGGACAACTTTGTACTTCATCAGTACAGACTTTGAATTCTGGTTTGGAGCCAAACATAATTCTCTCATGTGGAATGGGTGTATTCTTAAAAGAGTGTTGGAGGTGAAGTGATTGCCATGTTCCCTGTGGGGAACTGGATGTTTTATTTGTGCTGGTTTTGATGTAGGCATGCTTATAAAAGGGTGAAAGTGCTTTTGTTTTTGTAATGTCTTACTGCTTAAGGAAAGACAGGTTGTTGACTGAGGTGAAGGAAGGGCCTTAACAGCAAAAAAAACAGAGAGTTGGCTCCAAAATGAATACGATACTGAAGCAAAGCAATGTAATATTTGAAATATACAAGGAAGAGGGCAGGAAAGAAATTTCATGTGAATGATTTGTATTTACTACAAAGAGCAAGAAGTTTAGGGAAAATTTTGAAGAAAATGAGAGAAGTCAGATGAGGAGATTGGAAAACTCATTGGTCAGAAGTATTTAGAATATATTAGGGAAGGAAAAGCTTGAAGTTGAAGGGCTAGAAAGGTCAGAAATATGGACATCTTTATAAATTTATGTGTTGTATTTCCACAATTAATTAAACTGTGTTAGTAGTCTCTGAATGAAGGGATGAGAATGAATGAATGGCTAGAGCAAAGCCCAGATTAAAAATTAAGTTGCAGAATTTGATGAAAGACAGACACTGATAATACTCTCAAAAGGTAAGAAATCATATGGTCAAAGGATTGGATATCATTGAATATGCTTCCAGGAGAAAATTTTAGATGTAATTAAGCTCAGGATAAAGTAGTGATCTCTCTGGGGTGATAAACTAACGGTCTTAAACTATTTTCTCACTTTTAGATTTTCTGTCTCTCCTGATCAAAGTTGTAACTTGTAATGGGTAAAAGACCCTGAGAGCTTAGATAAGTATTTAAAAAGGTTTATTTTGCATATTTTAAGTAGCCTTCACCTCCTTTTGCAAACTTTGTTGATCAATACCTTCCACACCTCCAAATCTACCCCCATCCTCACCCATGCAAATCAAATTGACCACTGTTTTAGCCTAGTTTTCCTAAATAACAGAGATTGTTATTTACATTGTTATTTAGATTGTTATTGTTACATTGCCAGTGCTTTATAGGGAAATGAAATTTCAGAGCAAAGGTGAGGGAAAAGGAAATGAATCACAGGGGGATGGAAGCAAACGCGAGGTGATGTGTTACGGTGCTGGTCAGACAATGCTTCAGGAGGTTTTCAGACAGGATGCACGGAAAAGCCACGACTCAGAAGAGTCCACTACAAGGAATTTGTCTAGTGTATTATCCTAGACTTCTCTCCCATTAGTCTATTTGCCTCATGAGCTGTCTACTTCTCTGAGTTTTTTCATTGTATCACTTGGGCCCCTTTGGAAGTGGTGTGGGGCTTTGTCTAGTCCAAAACTGGTTGGAAGAGCCAAAGCCTGTAGACCAGGCTTGCAGTAAACTATCTCAGTCACCAGGATCTGTAAACCCACAGGTAGTCTGTGACCTTGATGTCAGCTATGTTGGGCAGCTGTCCAAGGCCTAGGAGATAAATGAGGCTGAGAATATCTGAGGAAGCGTTTACTCTATGTTGGATGCAACCACACACTCATATCCCCGCCTTCCTACGGTAGATTCTACAATAGTACCTATAGTGTTTTCTTATGTATTTGTTCTTATCTATAAGCTTATCAGAGCACATATGTTGAGCTTTTGTACTTGCAGGCCTTAGCACAATATATTGTACATAAAAATAGTTAATGAATATTTATAGAATAAAAGAATGAAGTTATATATTGTTCTGCTCAAAAATCAAAATTCCAATCCCACAAATATGGTATCTAAATTCTTATGACATTCTGTTTACCATCTACCTAGACATCAGAAATTCACATCTAAAATAGTAGCCACTGAGTTTCTATAAATCCTCTGAAAATTTAAGCACATTTTTAAAAATCACACATGGTTTCTGAAAAGTCAAACTAAGCTCTAGGTATATATTGTAAACTATATATAGGAATGAAAAAGCGCTTCTCTGACATGCTATGCTAAAAAAGTACCTGCTTTCTTTCAGTTTCATTACAAATGACATTTTAACATTTAACGTTTGGTGATAATAACTGTTACTTTTTAAAACAGGTTTATTGTTGTCACTAATTTTTACACTGTTCCTTGCAGATGAACATTTTTTCAAAAAATAAACAAAGGTTAAATAGTTCGCCCAAGGATACAATGGTAGAGATGGGGAAGGTCTCATCAGATTTTTATTAATTAGTATCTTTTCTACAAAATCACATGCTGACTACCAGATGAAGATAAATTCACCACATTATCATACTTTCTGTTACCTAATACCTCAATAAGAATCTGTAAAACACTGTGTTAAAACAATCATGGGAAATAATAAATTTAGAAAATGATAGTGATTGGTTGGAGAAACTGTCTAAAGGGATTGGTTTAAAGAAAACTACCACAGATTTAAAAAAGGAAGAAATAATGTAAGTATAGGTAGAAATTTTGCTTCAAGCATGGCTTGTGTTATACCACATAAAGTAGCTTAAAATATAAGCCCCAATGTTATCTTTGTAGTTTTTCTACATAAATACAGAGCTTAAAATTAGCCTTTATATTTTTGAGAAAACAAATACTAATCCATGGTCAAAATAATTGGTTCAAAAAGCTGGACATGTGTAGTAGGTTTTGAAAGAGAATACTTGCTTGTGAGTCTGAAATGATACCCACTATGTAGAGATAATTCATTTTAGGAATTTACAGATCCAAATCATGGTAAAAATTAATATTAAAATAGAGAAAAATAAAGACAAATGTTTCAAATACTGCTAGAAAACACATTCAGAATCAGACGCTGCTTGCAAGCAGATATTTTACATAGAACAGTGTTTTAAGGAAAGAGATGATATGTTTTCAAAGATTCAGTTGTCATTGGATATAGGCATTTGCCTTTTGTGTGTATTTAAGAATGTGCTTTCTTATTCCGTTCTGAGCAGAAGATCTTTTTCCAGCACAATGATAAAGCACATGGTGCGTTGTGGTCCCAGAAATGTATGTGGTGAGGTCATTATCAACCCCAGACTAGTTTCTGTCTTCAATGCACATTAATTCACACGTCATCAGACACGAAAACTAAAGTGCTTAGAACCTATGTTCTTTTGCTTTTTGTCTTTCTGGTATCATCAAAAGGAAAAAAAAAAGCACCACCTTACAGTATATGAATGAACAGGAAATAAACATAAGAATAATAAAAATTCAAATCATGTCCAAATTAAATTAAAGAAAATTAATCATAGAAGTTTTAAATAGAACATCCACTTGCAAGTAAATGAATTCCAAATTTGGGCAAAGTTTTTTGGAGTTTTAGACTATTCGCATGTAGTCACAGTGACACTTTGTGTTCATTGTTAGGGAATGCACTCTAGGAAAGTGCTAGATGAATGGATACCATGATGCATTGTGCTGGGAACACTGCTATAGAATTCATCCTTGGGAAATCCACGAGACAGTATGAGAAACAGAATGAATCAAAATGAAATGTGTAAACTCAGAGGAGTGGACAAATGAATATGGAGTGCTATTAACACATGGATAATGTACCTCCAAATTCACTAATATTCTTTATATTGCATTGTCTAACACAGAATACTCTCTCTCCTTTTTAAATAACTGACCTAGCCTCTAAATCTAAAATAGTTATTCTATGTCATTTATTTAGAGATGTTATTGTAAGTTATTTTAATTGTTACTTAACATCTCAGTGGATAATTGGGCTCATAATTCTCTGAAATAAAATCAGACAGAAACTTGTTTAGATTTAAAAGTTGAATTTTTTTCCTGAGATGATGCAATTCTACTCTTATCTGTTGAAATAAATGGCAATGTATTTCAGTGATTACTAGTGAAAGAGAGAACAGCGTGAATCCAAGTATCCAAATATGTAATTTTACAGTATCGGGTTAAAGAAGGATATTTATATTCTTTTATGTAAAGAGTATATTTTATTCTGATACTGCAGTTGTCTTTATAAGGGTTGTATAATACAGATTTAGAGAAAAAATTTTAAATAAAAACGTAATAGTTGGATTTATTAGAATATTTATATGATATCCAGATAGCTAACTAGGGATATTTAAGAACTCTTGACAGAAATTTTGAATATGTCTGATGATATAGATGTACACACTCATACATACAAATATGTATAGACACATATACACAAACACACATGTATATACTGAAATACAATTTATGCGTATGAAATTTTAGATTAATTTGTATCTATGTAGATTAAGTCAGTTGTAGACTTTAGCAGAAATGGCATATTAAAAGTAAAAGAACAAAGCTTTGGAGGGCTGGAAAATATGTAGAACAGTAATTTTGTATTCATTCAGATAATTTATTGCCTACTTTCTCCTTTTGTTTGCGTTTGTAGATAAAAAAGAAAAATACTGGCTGGGCATTGTGGCTCACACCTGTAATCCCAGCACTTTGGGAGGCCGAGGCTTTCAAGACCAGCCTCGCCAACATGGTGAAACCCTGTTTCTACTGAAAATACAAAAATTAGCTGGGCATGGTGGGGGTGTATGCCTGTAATCCCAGCTACTCGGGAGGCTGAGGCAAGAGAATCGCTTGAACCCAGAAGGCGGAGGTTGCAGTGAGCTGAGAACGCGCCACAGCACTCCATCCTGGGCAACAGAGCAAGACTCTGTCTCAAAAAAAAGAAAAAAGAAAAGTAAGTAAAACTCAAATAATTTAGAAAACGTGCCCCAAACACAGTAACTAATAAGGGGCAGAGCAAACCATTCGAGTCCAAAGCCAGGGGCTGAATCTTCCAGGACCCTACTGGTGTGCATCTTAATTTACTTAATAGATTTGAAGCTAAGAAGCTGTGTACAATTAATGTTTTATAAACTCTGTCCTTGCCAGTGAATTCCCTTGAATTTGGAAGAATCCTTGTGTAGTCCCTTAATTTACATAGTTTCTAATCTTAAACATTCATGGATTCACTGAGATATGCTAGGAAAGGGACATTTGTTATTATTCGAATGTTTTCCTTTATATCAAGTAATCAATAAATGTAAAATTATAAAACAAACTGCAATTTAAAAAACATTGTCACTAAAACTGTAGTTATATCTTGATAAAGTCAGCAACTCTGGACCTCTTAGCAAGAAGTGAAATGTTTAGGAAGCTCTGTCATTGGTAGAACCTGTCTCATTTTGAGGGTGAAAGGAGTTTGATTGACAATTACATCAGGGCAACTGGAGTCAATACAGCCTCAGGAAAACTGATCACTCTATTAGTGAGGGCAACTCGAGTGATGATTTCATTCTGCACGTTATTGATACTGTCCATTTATATTTACATATACATTTTAAAAATTCAGAATTGTAGATGTATCAGAATTGCTATAGAGTTGTACCGCAGTATCCAGAGGGAGCTGGTTCCAGAATTCCTGGTGGATACAAAAATCTGAGGATGCTCAAGTCCCTTATATAAAATGGCATACTATTTACATATAACCTATGGATATTCTCCCATATAGTTTAAATCATCTCTAGATTACTTATAATACCAAATACAATGGAAATAGTTATTATACTGCATTTTTAAAAATTTTAATTTTTTTGTTTTATTACTATTTCATATTTTGATTTATGGTTGGTTGAATATGATACAGAACTCACAAATATGGAAAACTAATTTTATAAGCAAAATCACATCGTCAAGCAGATAACAAAAATCCAAGATACTCCTAAAATTATAAGGTAATAAAGAGATGCAAAATGTAAATGATATATTTGTTTTAAAGTATTGCTTTTGGTTGGTGAAGGAAGAAAGCTCTAGATAAATACAAGCCAAATAAAAATAAACACCACCATGATTGCTACTATCACCATCCCAATCCCCAGTCATCTATCAGTGAATACTATCATGTACCAGGAACTGTTGTATGTTTCACAGACACGATCTCATATGTCTATTAGAATAATTACATAAGCAAAATATATTATCCATAATTTACATAAAAGAAAACTGACGCTCAGAGAAACTAAGTATTTTTTCCAATATCAGCTTGGAAATGGCACTCATGAGATTTGAGTAAGTAACTTTTTTTTCTCCAGAGCCTATGCTTTTTACTGAAATGTGTAGAGAAAAACATCTTGGGAGCGTAAGTGATAATTGACTCATGTGATCAAATGAATTACCGTTAGTGGGATTAAATGTGATATTTGATCTATGGTTAAAAGTAGACAATGTGCTTTAGTAATTAGATCATTAGGTGAACAATCAGAATATAAAAGTCCAGTTCTGGTGTTTGTTTCACTACTTACATGGTGCTAGGCAAGTTCCTGGTTCTCTCTGGGCTCCCTTTTCTTATCTACAAAATTAGTTACTTCACTCAATACCCATTTACTGAGCACATTTTTAAATGCAAGACTCCATTTCTAGTATTGCGTGGAACCCAGAAATAAATCAAATACAACTCTAAGTCTACATTAAAATTACATTTGAAATAGCTGTGGCTTCTTCATAATTATTTGAGTAGTTTTGATGGATAAAATAATATTTTTATAAAGAAATACAAGAATTCTGGAAAACAAATCCTGACCTGAAGTATACTAGTATTTCTTGAGTGCTTAAAATCTGTCATATATTACCTCATTAAATGTAAATGTCCTATGAAATAGATACTATTAACTTTACCTTATAGATGAGGAAACAGACTCAGATTCAATTACTTTCTCAAGGTAACATAGCTAAGAAGTAAATCAAAATCAAATATAGATCTATCTTAATCACAGATCTATGTTTTCCATTCATTCCCTTATTTAGGGATAATATGTACCAGGCAATGTGTTAAATGCTTAGAAAAGAGATCAGATCTCCGCCTATATAGAACTTACAGTCTACTGGGGATATCATATATTAAGCCAATAAAGGTAATAAATATAGTCATATACATGGTTACATTTGTTAAGGAGAATTACAGGATGCTATGAGAATAAATAAGTGGGAGGATAATTCAAGATTGGGTGGTCAAGAAATTCCCTTTTAAGGAAATGAGGTTTTTCTTTTCTTTTTTCTTTTCTTTCCTTTCTTTTCTTTCTTTCTCTTTCTTTTCTTTCTTTTTCTTTCTTCTTTCTCTTTCTCCTTCCTTCCTTCCTTTCTTTCTTTCTCTCCTTCCTTCCTTTCTTTTTCTTCTTTTTTTCTTTTAGAAAACAAAACTTAATATATAAAGGATTTGTCCTGGCTAAATGGAAAAAGGACCATTCCAGGCAGAAGAAATAGTGCAAAAGCCCTGAGGAAATGGCTGGAACACACTGTGCTAGGGGAAGCACAGCTAAAGGCGAAGGTGATGAGCTATGTGCAACCTAGAGATTCACATTTTATTCTAGATTCAATAGGACTCTTTAAGAGTTTTATGCAAGGGAGTGATACAGTCAAAGGTTTATTATTCTATTTCGGCATGTCACTGGTAAACTAATGTCACACACAAAAAAAGAATGCAGCAAATTAAACTGAATAATTGAGTCAATGTTGAAGAAAAAAAATGCAGAATACCATCAGTATAGTGCCTAGTTTAAGCTCTCTAAGAAAGAAGGGAGCCACATTGACTTTTAAGAGAAACTAGGCCAGGCACAGTGGCTCACACCTGTAATCCCAGCACTATGGGAGGCCGAGGTGAATGGATCATCTGAGGTCAGGAGTTCCAGACCACCCTGGCCAACGTGGTGAAACCACGTCTATACTAAAAATACAAAAATTTGCCGGGCATGGTGGTGGGCATCTGTAATCCCAGCTACTCAGGAGGCTGAAGCAGGTTAATCTCTTGAACCGCTACAAAGAGAATAAAATACCTAGGAATACAACTAACGAGGAACGTAAAGGACCTCTTCAAGGAAAACTACAAACCACTGCTCAATGAAATAAGAGAGGACACAAACAGATGGAGAAACATTCCATGTTCATGGCTAGGAAGAATCAATATCGTGAAAATGGCCATACTGCCCAAAGTAATTTACGGATTCAACGCTATCCCTATCAAGCTACCAATGACCTTCTTCGCAGAACTGGAAAAAACCACCTTAAACTTCATATGGAACCAAAAGAGAGCCTGCATAGCCAAGTCAATTCTAAGCAAAAAGAACAAAGCAGGAGGCATCACACTACCGGACTTCAAACTATACTACAAAGCTACAGTAATTGAAACAGCATGATACTGGTACCAAAACAGAGATATAGACCAATGGAACAGAACAGAGGCCTCCGAGGCAACACAACACATCTACAACCATCCGATCTTTGACAAACCTGACAAAAACAAGCAATGGGGAAAGGAGTCCCTGTTTAATAAATGGTGTTGGGAAAATTGGCTAGCCATGTGCAGAAAGCAGAAACTGGACCCCTTCCTGACAC
>PVKV010032687.1:9388-19676 GCA_004027835.1 Alouatta palliata
AACCCCGTCTCTACTAAAAATACAAAAATTAGGTGGGCATGGTGGCACGTGCCTGTAGTCCCAGCTACTCGGGAGGCTGAGGCAGGAGAATTGCTTGAACCCAGGAGGCGGAGGTTGCGGTGAGCCGAGATCGCGCCATTGCACTCCAGCCTGGGTAACAAGAGCGAAACTCCGTCTCAAAAAAAAAAAAAAAAAAAATTATCTTCCCTAAAAAGCTTGTAGTTGGATCTTGGGATCAGGTGGGCGGTCCGCTCTGAGGTGAGCCACCACCCATCCCCAATTAAATAAAAAAATTTATCTTCCTGTGCTGCAGGTGCTATTTTGAAGTGGTGTATTTTTTCATTAAGCATTAAATAGACAACATAAAATAAGAAATAACAGGAAAGGAAAAATAACAAAAAATAGAGATAAGAATAATTAGTAGGATCAAAAATATTACATGAAACATTAGATTGTTGAGTGACTTGCATAATTTAACTAGAAACACTGTATTCTCAAGTAGAAAAGGTATTTGCTTTAGAAAATTTAATCATCTGTTACTTGTTCATAAACATTCCCCCTGAAGGGCTCTGACCTCTCCCTCCAGTGTAAGCCTAACTCCTAAAACTGAATAATTATTTGCTTGCTGCCCTTTTCACAGACACACATGAATGGGTCAGATATGTCTCCTTTTCCTCCACCTCACATGGAGGATGGAGCATCTCTGAGCACAACACACAGACCACCGTTTGTTCCAATAGCCCCCTGCCCACCCATTGTCCCTCTGTGGCTTCTCTGCCCTGCCCAGCAGATGCCATTGTATCCCAGCCATGGATTTCTCAGCTGCCATTACCACCAACTGCATATCTTTTTAATTAATTAATTTATTTTTATAATAGAGTCTCACCATATTGCCCAGGCTGGTCTTAAACTCCTGGGCTTAAACAGTTCTCCCAACTCAGCCTCCTAAAGCCTGGGATTATGGGGTGCCTGTGCAGTGAGTCCTTTCATGCACTCGAAGTTGTGAGGAACATCTAAAGATTTTACCACATTGCTTACATTTATAAGGTTTCTCTCCAGTGTGAGTCCTTCCATGCCTTCGAAGGTTTGAGGGACATCCAAAAGCTTTCCCACATTGCTTACATTTATATGGTTTCTCTCCAGTGTGAGTCCTTCCATGCATTTGAAGTCGCGAGGCACATCCAAAAGCTTTCCCACATTGCTTACATTTATAGGGTTTCTCTCCAGAGTGAGTCCTTTCATGCATTCGAAGTTGTGAGGCAGATCCAAAGGCTTTCCCACACTGCTTACATTCGTAAGGTTTCTCTCCACTGTGAGTCCTTCCATGCATTTGAAGGTGTGAGGCAGATCTGAAGGCTTTCCCACATTGCTTACATTCATAGGGTTTCTCTCCACTGTGAGTCCTTCCATGATATCGAAAGGAACTCGAACAGTTGAAGGATCTGCCACACTGCTTACAATCATAAGTTTTCTCTCCAGTGTGAGTCCTTTCATGTCTATGAAAGAAACTGGGCAAACTGAATGCTTTCTCATAATCCTTACATTCATATGGCTTTTGTTCTCTGTGCATCCTTTCGTGTATTTTAAAGAAAGAGAAATTACTAAATCCTTTTCCACATTCCTTACATGCATAGGGTTTCTCTCCTGTGTGAGTCCTACCATGCGTTTGAAGGAGTGAGGCGGATCTGAAGGCTTTCCCACATTGCTTACACTCATAAGGTTTCTCTCCAGTGTGAGTCCTTTCATGATATCGAAAGGAACTGGAAGAATTGAAGGCTTTACCACATTGCTTGCATTTATAGGGTTTCTCTCCAATGTGAGTTTTTTCATGTGTTTGAAGTGAACTGGGAGAATAAAAGGCTTTCCCACACATCTTACATTTATGAGGTATCTCTCCAGTGTGCATTCCCAGGTGGTTTTGAAAGCTTGTAAGATAAGATAATACTTTCCCACAGTGTTTACATTCATAGGGCTTTTTCCTAGAGTGGATTCTTTCATGTCTACGAACAGAACTGGGACACTTGAATGCTTTTCCACATTCCTTACATTCATATGGCTTCTCCCCAGTGTGAGATCTTTCATGTATTTGAAAGGAATGGGAAGAGCTGAAGGCTTTGCCACACTGTTTACATTCATATGGCTTCTCCCCAGTGTGAGTTCTTTTATGTGCATGAAGGCATGTGGAACTATGGAATGCTTTCCCACATTCACTGCATTCATAAGGCTTCTCCCCAGTGTGCGTTCTTTCATGTATTCGAAGGCTACCAGAATGACTAAAGGTTTTACCACATTGTTTACATTCATATGGTTTCTCTCCAGTGTGAGTTCGTTTGTGGATAAGATATAAACTGAGAAACATCAAGGCTTTCCCACAGAATTTACACTTATAAGGTCCATCTCCACTGTGCATTATCCTGTGTCTTTGAAGAGTTGAATGGGAAATAAATGTTTTTCCACATTCCTCACACACATAGGGTTTCCTTCCACTATGACCCCTTTCATGTGTCTGAACAGAGGAGAGACAGTTGAAGGCTTTTTTACAGTGTTTACATTTATATGCCTTGTGTCCAGTGTCATCTCTAATGTGCCTTTTAAGAGATGAATGACAACTGCCTACTTCCCCACACACACTGCTTTCGCATGATTTTACTCCAGTAGTTGTTTTCTTCTTCAGCATGTCATCTGGAACCTGGGTCAAAATTTCTCCATGCTGATGATCTTCTTTACTTTCAAAGAGTCTCTCTCCCATAAGATTTCTGTGAATAATGAGAAGTACATTATAATGGGTTTGCTTATCAGTGATTTTATATTCATTCACAAGTATTGCACTTGCATTTTTTCTTTTTCTTGAGATGGAATCTCACTCTCTTGCCCAGGCTGGAGTGCAATGGTGTAATCTCGGCTCACTGCAACTTTCACCTCCTGGGTTCAAGCAATTCTCCTGCCTTAGCCTACCAAGTAGCTGGGACTACAGGCGGCGCATGCCACCACACCTGGCTAATTTTGTTTATTTTAGTAGACACAGGTTTCACAATGTTGCCTGGGGTGGTCTCGAACTCCTGAGCTCAGGTGATCCACCCGTCTCGGCCTCCCAAAGTGCTGGGATTACATTAATTGTTGTATTTTTAGTAGAGACAGGGTTTCACTGTAGGCCAGACTGCTCTTGAACTAACCTCTGGTGATCCGCCCACCTCGGCTTTCCAAAATGCTAAGATTACAGGTGTGAGCCACCATGCCTGGCCTGCACTTCCATTTTTAACATCGTCCAGCAAAGCATAGGTTTTCTACCCTGTATGAATTGTTTGAATGTGAATGGACCACAGGCTCTACAAGATGGCCCAGCCATATCTATTATCCAAAAAGGTGATATAAGCCTTCTGAAAACTTTTTTTTTTTTTGAGATGGAGTCTTACTCTGTCACCCCCGGCTGGAGTGCAGTGGCACAAACTTGGCTCACTGCAACCTCCTCCTCCTAGGTTCAAGCAACTCTCCTGCCTCAGCCTCCTAGGTAGGTGGGATAATAGGTGTCCACCACCACGCCCAGCTAATTTTTGTATTTTTAGTAGAGACAGGGTTTCACCTTGTTGGCCAGGCTGCTCTTGAACTAACCTCAAGTGATCCGCCCTCCTCGGCCTCCCAAAGTGCTGGAATTACAGACGTGAGCCACCGTGCCTGGCCTCTCTGGATACTATTTTATTTATTTTTATTTTTATTTATTATTTTTTTGTTTTTTTTTTTAATTTGTTTTTATTTTTCTTTTTCTTTTTTTTGGATACTATTTTAAAGCAAATTATTTTACAAATACTAAATATCTGTCTCTTTTAAATTTGTTTTTGAGTCAGGGTCTCACACTCTTGCCCAGGCTAGACTGCAGTAATGCCATCATGGCTTAGTATAGCCTCAAACTCCTGGGCTCAAGTGATCCTCCAGCCTGAACCTTCCAAAGGGCTGAATTATAGGCCTGAGCCAGTGTGTCCAGCCATTGTATCACACTTCAGTATGTGTTTAGATAACATTTTCTAAGAATAAATAGACTGAAATTGGGCCTATTTCTTTTGTTTCCTTTTTTTTTTTTTTTTTTTTTTTTAACATTTTCTCCCATTCTAACATTTTCTAGAGAGACACTGCTTTGTCTTGTGAGTGCAGATTACCTTAGGTTTCTCCATAGATTTTTGTACTCTACATATATGTTCTGGGCTTTCCATTTTTTACCTACAACACAGAACAAGGAAAATAATCTTGAATTAGTATAAAATTATTTTAAAAATTACTTGATTCTATGTTCAGGGTACACTGCAGGCATGCTTCCTTTATCAAATATTCCCTGTCCACACTGTATATCACTTAACAGTATTCATGAGCTAAAAATACTGGTTTAACAAAAAAATACTTGTTCTTGCATTTACTGAGGGAAGTGATATTTTCACCCTTACCTACAGAGGCCAGGTTCCTGAAGTTTTCTTGCATCACATCTCTATAGAGAGTTTTCTGGGAAGGATCCAGCAAAGCCCACTCCTCCTGGGTGAAGGTCACAGCCACATCCTCAAAGGCCACTGAATCCTGAAACATCCCACATGTATAGAGGAGGATGGGGCCTATACTCTATTCTCAAGTAGTTCCCATGATGCTGTGGACTCAAAACAATTATTCCATGACCATGAGACCTCATACTCTCTGTCTACACTCAGTTTCTTCCGTAAAGTAATTCTGACTCTACAATTCAACCAAGTGGTAAAGCAACAGTAGAATAGGAAAATACATATTTTTGGTAAATCCAGAAAGGTGTGCTGCCTGGGCTGCCCCCAATGTCTGTTTGTAATGTGGGAGTACAGCACCTCCCATAACAAAGTCCTCCAAATTCCTATGCGAAAAGGTTAACATTAGCAGTCCTGAGGCTGTGTATCCTTGAAAAAAATGCCTATTCACAAAGTTTTACCTTTGATGATACCTAAAAAGTGAATTTTGTTCTGATTCCTGCAGCAGTGGATCACCTGAGGTCAGGAGTTCAAGACCAGCCTGGCCAACATGATGAAACCCTGTCTCTACTGTCTCTACTAAAAATACAAAAAAAAAAAAATCACGCCTGTAGTCCCAGCTACTCGGGAGGTTGAAACACAAGAATCACTTGAACCAAGGAGGCAGAGGTTGTACTGAGCTGAGATTACCCCACTGCATTCCAGCCTGGGCAACAGAGTGAGACTTGGTCTCAGAAAAAAAAAAAAAAAAAACCCAAAATTAGCCAGGCGTGGTGGCATGTGTCTGTAATCCCAGCTACCCAGGAGGCTGAGGCAGTAGAATTATTGGAACCCAAGAGGCAGAGGCTGCAGCGAGCCAAGATCATGCCACTGAACTCTAGTGTGGGTGACAGAGCAAGACTCCGTCTCAGAGAAAAAACAAAACAAAACAAAAAAACAGGCACCCAGTCTCAACAGAAAGGCAAGTATCAGGTTAAAATCAGGTGCATTCAGAGTGGCATGACTATATACTTGTTTATCTTGTGTGTGTGTGTGTGTGTGTGTGTGTGTGTGTGTTTTCAGTTTTGTTTTTTTGAAATGGTCTCACTGTCAGTCAGCCTGGAGTGCAGTGGAATGATCATGTTTCACTGCAGCTTCAGTCTCCTGGGCTCAAGTGATCCTCCCACCACAGCCTCCCCAGTACCTGGGATCTCCATTATTAAAATAGGAAGAACTATGACCTAAGAAAAAAAGTGGGACCCATGTAGATTATCTGCTCAATGTTATGGTCAAATGACTACTTCTGTAAAAAACAAAATTCGTTAATCAAGAAACTGAACTACCATTCCATGGAAGGTTTGTTACTAAGAAAAAATGTGATATAAAATATCACGTGTCTGACATCAACTACATAAAAAACATGTAAATATAAAATATACTGATAAGGATACATACCCAGGTTGTGAAACTATGAAAAAAGTTAGAAAACAATAATTGTCATTCACAATACTGGCTCCATCAATATTCTGGTTCACTGAAATTGTTTTATGTGTTTCGTCCATCTGTAATATTTTTAGTTTCTAGAGGAAACTCTATACAGAAATAAGTATCAGTGCCCATGAAAATACCACCTGTTGAATATAATTTTTAAAAAGACAACATAGCCTATTAAAACTAATTTGTATTACAATTTGTTTTCTTTTTAAAAATGTTTTTATTATTTTTGTTTTGTTTAGATCCCTCGTGAATGGGATTAGTACTCTTATAAGACACACGATAGCTTGGCTTCCTCTTTCTCTCTGTCATGTGAAGAAATAAATAAAAAGATGGCCATCTGCAAACCAGGAAGCAGGCTCTTACCAGGCACTAGATCTGTCAGCACTGTGAACACGGACTTCATACCTTCCAGAACTGTCAGAAATGTTTATTTTTTTATTTTTATTTTTTTTGAGATCAAGTTTCACTTTTGTTGCCCAGGCTGGAGTGCAATGGCGTGATCTCGGCTCACTGCAACCTCCGCCTCCCAGATTCAAGTGATTCTCCTGCCTCAGCCTCCTGAGGAGCTGGGACTACAGGCACATGCCACCACAACCAGCTAATTTTTGTATTTTTAGTAGAGACGGGGTTTCACCATGTTGGCCAGGATGGTCTCGATCTCTTGACCTCGTGATCCACCCGCCTCGGCCTCCCAAAGTGCTGGGATTATAGGCGTCAGCCACCACGCCCGGCCCAGAAATGTTTATTCTTTAAGACACCCAGTCTATGGGAATTTGATATAAAAACCCAAGATGACTAAGATAGACAGGTACTATCCCCAGTACACATTACAGCTTTGAAATCTATACTAAAAAAGAGAAAATGATATTAACAGAAGGATGGAAATATAGACCAGTGGAGAGGGTCCATGAGTACAAAAACGTAGAAAGAATGAATAAGACCTAGAACACAAGCATAACAGATTGACTATAGTAAAAAATAATATAGGTGAGGTGGCGCACCCCTATAATCCCAGTACTTTGGGAGGCCGAGGCAGGCAGATTGCCTGAGCTCAGGAGTTCTAGACCAGCATGGGCAACATGGTGAAACCCTGTTTCTACTAAAATACAAAAAAAAAAAAAAAAAAAAAAATTAGATGGGCATGGCAGCATGTACCTATAATCCCAGCTACCTGGGAGGCTGAGGTAGTAGAATCACTTGAACCTGGGAGGCGGAGGTTGCAGTGAGCCAGCATTATGCTGCTGCACTCCAGCCTGGGCTACAGAGCGAGACTCCATCTCAAAAATATAATATATTATACATTTTGAAATAACTAAAAGAGCTGGGCACACTGGCTTATGCCTGTAATCTCAGCACTTTGGGAGGTGGAGGCAGGAGGATTACTTGAGCTCCAGAGTTCGAGACAAGCCTGAGCAACATGGTAAAACCCTATCTCTATAAAAAAATAACAAAAATTAGCTGGGTATGGTGGAACACACCTGTAGTCCCAGCTATTTGGAAAGCTGAAGCAAGAGGGATCACTTGAGCCTGGGAGATGGAGGGTACAGTGAGCCAGTAGCACCACTGCATTCCAGCCTGGGTGACAGAGTGAGACTGTCTTTTTAAAAAAAAGTAGGCCGAGCATGCTGGCTCACGCCTGTAATCCCAGCACTTTGGGAGGCCGGGGCGGGCAGATCATGAGTTCAGGAAATCGAGACCATCCTGGCCAACATGTTGAAAGCCCATCTCTACTAAAAATACAAAAATTAGCCAGCCGTGGTGGCATGTCCCTGTAATCCCAGCTACTCAGGAGGCTGAGACAAAAGACTCACTTGAAACCAGGAGGCAGAGGTTGCAGTGAGCCAAGGTCATGTCACTGCACTACAGCCTAGGTGACAGAGTGAAACTGTCTAGAAAATATCTATCTATCTATCTATCTATCTATCTATCTATCTATCTATATAATGTCTCACACACACACACTCCTACAATGTACCCACAAAAATTCAAAATGAAAAATACATCAAATGGCAAATTCTGAAAACAGTGAAACCATGAAGTTGGAAGTATTGCCAGCAATGATACACTTAACGGAAGGAGCAGGAACAAATGGTTATATACAGTAGAATAATCAGTCATCTACCAATCACTACCCATCTCCATATGCAATAATGAATTAATTGTAGAATTGCCTATTATAATGAGTTCTTTTTTCTCTCTCTCTCTCATTTTTTTCCTTTTTGTGGAGAATGGGGTCTTACTATATTGCCCAGGCAGGTCTCAAACTCCTAGGCTGAAGTTATCCTCCCAACTCTGCCTCCCTAAGAGCTGGGATTACAGGCATGAGCCACAGCGCCTGGCCTTATAATGAGTTCTTATAATAATTACATGTTGCCTTAGCATACATTTTCATTACAGAGGATACTTTTTCAGAACAGAGGAAATGCTTACTCAACCTTAAAAAAGTTTCTAGTTCTCCAGTTCCTTCCAGTTCCTCCATGTGTTCAACCTACACATGTGACTTACACGACTGCCTTCTGGTCACCACCACCCCATGAGACAGCTAGATACAACCAACTTGACTCACCCCACTGACCTCTACACGCCATATGGATGTCACAGACATGTTGCAGGGATCACCTCTTAATCACACAACAAGACATCACAGAACTAGCACCTGCTTGCTCTAAAGCCACCAAAAACAACACCCAAAGGAAACCTCCTTGGGCAATGCCCTGGATCCCAAGGAAGCCTTTGGCCTAAAGGTCCCTGCCTGTCTTACTCACTACCTGCTGGTTGAATGTGCATCCTGGATGTTCCCCCACAAGGTGTGCTGCCCTCATCTCTCTGGGATTAGTGAGTAATGCACTTATCTAATGGGTTTTACTGAGTTGTCTCCTCTGTGTCTCACCTGACACACACACTGAAACATAATTCATTCCTGGAGTTGGCTCTAATGAAACATGCAATTTAGAGCCAGGCATGGTGGATTTCAGCACTTTGGGAGGCCGAGGCGGGTGTATCATGAGGTCAGGAGTTCAAGACGAGCTTGGCCAAGATGGTGAAACCCCATCTCTACTAAAAATACAAAAATTAGGCAGGCATGGTGGTGGTTGCCTGCAATCCCACCTACGTGGGAGGCTGAGACAGAACTGCTTGAACCCAGGAGGCGGAGATTGCAGTGAGCCCAGATCACACCACTACACTCCAGTCTGGGCAACAGAGTGAGACTCCATCTCAAAGAAAAAGAAAAAAAATAAAAAGAAAAAAATGCAATTTAGGCCAGGTGCGATGACTCATGCCTGTAATCCTAGCATTTTGGGAGACCGAGGCAGGTGGATTACCTAGGACAGGAGTTCAAGACCAGCCTGCCCAACATGGCGAAACCCTGTCTCTACTAAAAATATGAAAATTAGCCAGGTGTGGTGGTGGGCACCTATAGTCCCAACTACTTGGGAGGCTGAGGCAGGTGAATCACGTGAACCTGGGAGGCAGAGGCTGCAGTGAGCCAAGATCGAACCATTGCACTCCAGCCTGGGCAACAGAGCTAAACTTTGTCTCAAAAACAAAAAAAAGGTGGGGCGTGGTGGCTCACACCTGTAATCCCAGCACTTTGGGAGGCAGAGGCAGGTAGATCACAAGGTCAGGAGTTCAAGACCAGCTTGGCCAAGATGGTGAAACCCCAGTTCTACTAAAAATACAAAAATTAGCCAGGTGTGGTGGCAAGCACCTGTAATTCCAGTGACTCAGGAGGCTGAAGAAGGAGAATCACTTGAACCCAGGAGACAGAGGTTGCAGTGAGCTGAGACAGCACCGCTGCACTCCAGCCTGGGTGACAGAGCAAGACTCCATCTCAAAAAATAGAAAAGAAAAGAAAACTGAGGTTGGGGAAGAAAAGCTGAGCACCCCAAGGAGTTGGCTATCTAGATGAAGAATATAGCAGGAGTCTCCTCCCAATCAGGGCATTGAGCTGCTTCGTGGGGGAGGCCCCATTTCCCTATCTCATGTGGTCCTCTGTGAGGAGTTACCAGTCAGTTAATGCACACTAGATCCTCCCAAAGACATGGCAGTGTAGGCATACTGGGCCAGCCCTAGTTCTGAAACCCAGGACCAGGAAAAGATAAAAGGGTGCACTGAGGACACATCACTCCATAAAGTTTCCAGAGGGGAACCTTAAGCCAAAAAACATTCTGATAAGATCTCTGTTTTTAGGACAGGTAAACAGAGTAGAAGCACAAAGGATTTTTCAGTGGAGTGGCCCGTGGTTATCTTTTCCTTTCTTCTGATGCTTCAGGAACAAAATGTAAATATTTTTATTTTATTTATTTATTGTTTTTTTTTTTTTTTTTTTTTTTTTT
>PVKV010032688.1:0-19515 GCA_004027835.1 Alouatta palliata
AGCAATTCTCCTGCCTCAGCCTCCTGAGTAGCTGGGACTACAGGCACGTGCCACCATGCCCAGCTAATTTTTGTATTTTTAGTAGAGACGGGGTTTCACCATGTTGACCAGGATGGTCTCGATCTCTTGACCTCGTGATCCACCCGCCTCAGCCTCCCAAAGTGCTGGGATTACAGGCGTGAGCCACCGCGCCCGGCCCACCTTCCAAGTTTTTTAAAGATTAACTTAATCTCTGCATCCTTTGAATAGATATATAGCTAATTTTTAAAAAAACCTAAGAACATCTGTTCTCTAAGCAGTATATGACATTGTTAAATTATACATTCATTATTCTATGTATGGCCATAGAGTCTAATAAAGAACTCTGTATATAGCAGGCACTGGGTAAAGATCATCTGTGAAGTCTGCTACTTGCCCTCTTTGAAAGAAATTAATGTAGCCTAAGTGTCCTGAAATCACCGATGATGTTATTATGTATGTGAACCACAGGATGACAAATATCATAATGGATACCTACGGTTATGAAGCTATGCAAAGATGTCAAAATAGACATTACAGTAATAAAACAAATTTTATAAATCCACAGGTCTGAACAAATGTATGTTTTACAATGGGAAAATGATGTATCACTGAATAATAACACAGCATATTAAAAACACAAAGCTTTCCTTTGAAGAGTGTTTCTGTCCACCATGACACTGAATCAGATAGCATTTATATCTATAGCCCTTAAGTATTTTGAAGGGAATAGAAAACGTTCCTTGTTGCCAAAGGATATTCAAATAGGTCATATCCGATATTCATTTGTACCTGCTCCGTTTGCTGGTGGACTACCGTAGAAATGCTGTGCCTGTATCCTCGGCCCTCTTCTGAGTTAACCTGAATGCTGACTGCTTCCCACGTCAATGCCTGTGCCTATCTGCTTCTCTGCCCCAGGTCTTTTATAGTTCCACGTGCTTTTGCTTGGCCGCACACAGGCACAACCTGGAAGTGTGGCATAAGTTACTACGCCTGGGGACAACTCTTGGACTAGAGTCAGTGGATGAATGTTCTAGCCTCCTCACTCTTCAGAGGGGTGGTTCTGGGAAATTCTGAGGTAACTTCCAGAGTTTCTCAAAGGTCTCAAGCTGGATGGAGGCCTGGTTTCCCTCATCTCAATCGTGTCTTAACATTTCCTTTTCTCTGTCTTATTTTTCACATGCATTGCTGTCCTTTATGGGATCACTTCCTAGCCAAACTATCTGCACTCAATGAAAATTGCATCAAAATTAAGACCGGGACTTCGCTAACCAGCTGCCTCTTGTTGTGGAACACAGTTAAAATATAATGAATTCTAGCTTGTTTCACTTTTGATTCATTTGCTCAGCAAACAAAAATTAAAAGTTTATTACACAATAGATACTGTGGTATACTCTGGAAATAAAGAAACAGATGGCACCCGAAAGGGGCTTCTCATTTAGTGGACAGATTTAAATGAACTGGGAATTTTAATATAGTCTGGTATATCCTGATAGTGCCCAATCATGGAGTTCTGATGAAGAAAGGACGTCTAATGTAGAGTAGAACAGGGATTTAATGTCAGCTTCCCAGAGAAGGAGACGTCTGTACAACACAAGGTGAATGTGAGTCAAGTGGGGGATGGCAGTCCCAACAAGGACAAGGATGTGTAAAACAGAGTAGAGACAACACGTCTTGGTATAGGAACTACAGGAAGTTTTATAATGTCTGGGGGAAAGGTGTTGAGCGAAGTAAGAAGTGGTACGTAGTTAAGATGAAAAAGTAGGTGAAGGTTTTGAATGTTACATTGACATGTTGGATTGCATCTTCAAAAGAAGGAAAAGTTATTGCAAGTATTCAGCAGCAGATAGAACTGATTAAATCTGGGCACTAGAAAGCTCACTTTGGCAGCTGAGCATTGGCAGGTTCAGGACTGGCTGAAAGCAGAGAGCAGAGTTACGATTCCATGTAACCAGGATGCAGTGAGGATGGAGAAAAGGGACAGTTTGAGCAATCAAATCCTAACAGGTTGTTTTTATTTTAAAATATGATAAAAATCATTTGAAACATCAACTGAAAAAGTGACACGGGGGTAAAGAGCCGGGAAAATTATTTAATAAAACTCAGTAGGATCCAGAAATCAGGGTACTTTTACCAGACATCTAAATGTAGTATGACTCAAGAAATTAACAGAATATGCACGTGGCACAGGCAAAGACACTTTAATAGAATAGAAGTGAGAAGCTGGGAATCTATCTGTCTATACTTATCTTTCTGCTTCTCAGTATAGACAAACTTGCATTTCTAGTCAGTAGGAAAATGTAGGTTATTTAAAAAATGGTGTTGAAAAAATGACTAGTCGTTTGGAAAAATGTAAACCTGAATCTACTGCTTAAAGTTCAGGCAACTGAAAGATTTAAATATAGTAAAAAGAAAACTCATCAAAGTATGAGAAAAAGACATAATTTATGTTTAATGTTTATAACAGTGTGGAAAAAGTCCTTTTCTTATGATGATATAAAAATGTAATATCGGAAAACAGACATAAATATGATTTTAAAAAATAAAAGCTTCTATTTTATAGAAAGAAAACACATATGCTCATATACCAAAATCATCCTGGACAAAACCAGAATTCATAAATAATGCCATATTTTATTACATATGTGATAGCCAAATAGCTAATTTCTCTGATATTTGGAGATCTTTCACAGATCAAGAAAGAAAAGTTGAAGCTAGGTGCTGTGGCTCATGCCTATAATCCCAGCACTTTGGGAGACCAAGGTGGGCAGATCACGAGTTAAGGGGTTCGAGATGAGTCTGGCCAACATAGTGAAACACCATCTATATTAAAAATACAGAAATTAGGCTGGTGTGGTGGTGCGTGCCTGTAATCACAGCTATTTGGGAGGCTGAGGCAGGAGAATTGCGTGAACCCAGGAGGTGGAGGCTGCAGCGAGCCAAGATCACACCATTACACTCCAGCCTGGGTGACAGTGCAAGACTCCAGCTCAGAAAAAGAGAAGAAAATTTGATCAATTTTACAGAAAAATGAACAAACATGCAGGTCGTTCACAGAGGGGAATTATATATGGCCAAAAGCCCTGTGTAAAATGAAGATGCTCAGTCTTGACAAGCAGATAAAGTCATTTCTTCTCCCCAGACATGAACTCCATGGTATTCTCCTGTTCATAGGGAAGACACATAACAGTCTTAGACCAGTACTTCTCAATCCTGGCTAAAAATCAGAGTTGCGGGGAAGTTTTTAAAAAATGCCTTTGCCCAGATCTGATTCTAGAATCTCTGAGGAATGGACCTGCGGCACAGGACCTGGATGTTAGTATCCTTAAAAGCTGCTCCAGTGACTGTAACATCCATCCAGAGTTAGGAACCACTGGTTTAGGTTAAAGGACACCCTGTCCTACTTAGAATTTTATATTAGATTTTTTTTTCTGAGATTTCAGTGAGAATTTGTGAAAGCTTGATTTTTTAAAAAAGAAAACTGTGTCTTCTAAATTCCCAATTTTTGCTTTATATATCTATTACAGATCTTGGAGTTCTGGCCATAATTTTACTATACTCTATAGAGAAAGGAGACAGAAGTATGACTGAAGGAAAATTTGCAGCGTACAGCAAAACTTGCTCTCTGTTTACTACCACTTGCTGCTGAAGAGCAGGACAGGAAGAGAAGAACAAAGGGTGAAATTCCACTGCCTTTATTCTCCATTTATCCACCCTGTGTTGAATGTGGTTTAAGAAGAGGGTGCGGGGGTAGAGAAGGTTATGAGGAAGACTCACCAGGATATTTCTGGGGGAAAATAAAGAGCATGGCTCTTGTTCTTCCCTTTCTGGGATGACTGTGGCTTTCAGGCCAGCTTCTCAGCCAGCGTGGATAGTGCTTAATGTGGCACCTGTGTTTAAGGGTAATAGTGACTGAGGCAGATGGACCTGAGATAGTTCCCACCCGCTCCCCTAGCTTGATGTGGGGTTAGGAAATCCAGACATCTTCTTGTGCCTTCCTGGGTTGTATAAAAAGCAGCTGAGATTACTTACCTGGGGAAGTAACCAGGAGTCACCAGAGTTAAAGGTAAAGTGACTTTGTAACAGAAAGCCACAGAAAACACTACCCAGCCAAGACACTTGGCATTGTCAGTGACAGGTGAAATGGGTTGGAAGGTCAGGGCCTGGCTTGACTATCACAAGACAGTTGGCCACCAGGTCTGCCAGCCAGGAGCATCCTAGCAACAGTTCTGGAAAAAACTTGGAGGGCAGAACTCTAAACAGAAGTCCCTGCTCCAGTATATCAGAGAATGAAAGGGGAATGGGAAGAAATTCTGAAAAGCTGAATGTGATCAGCTTCTAAACTGGTTGAAGCAGACCTTTTGGAAAAAAGAAAAAAATCAAACATTTCCCACATCCACAGTAATAGGATCTTAGTAAGAAAAGACTGAGATCACTTTTAGAAAATCACATGCTTTTCTTCCCTATATTGTACAAAATTTACCACACTACGCACTGAGGGTCATGGAAGATTCCTAAGTAATTCTACGTAGCAAACATCTGCACTGTGGGCTGATTAAAACATTTAGATGTTGGAGAAAGTTATCTTGATGCTGAGTCTATAATTTTAAATGTGAGGCCAGACAGCTAAATGTAGAAAAGAGTGGCATGGCAAGCCATCTAATGCTCCTTTTGGCACACTGGAATCTGGAAGAAACTGAACATCTTCTCAAATAGGGAAAGCCAAGTCTTCCTCTGGCAATTCACAGCCTTAGGGGAGTGGCTTAGAGCAAGGCTAGACCCCTTTAGCAGGTCAAATAGAGAAGACGCAACTAATAATGCAGAATCTAGCCTGTCTTGAGGGGCCCTAGAAGGCCAGCAAGTGGAGCTACGCTGATGTGCAGAGGTCAAGCTCACCAGGAGACATTTCCTGTTGAAACGTACAGTTAAAAACAGAGTTGGAACAATGACTGTCATCAGGGAGGGCAAGGCAGGAAATCTGGGTTGAAGTGCCAGCCCATGTCACCTCCCATTTTTCAACAGAAATTGCCATCCATTCCTAGTAATACAGACAAGATCCAAGAGAAGTTTTGTCAGCAGGACAGATGGAAGCACTGGGATCAGGAGATGATAAGGCTAGTTCTGAGCCCAAGGACCATCCCCCTGGGTAATGACTAAGGATTATCATGCAAAGGAGGTGAGAACTCATTATAGTACTCAGGCTTTCTAGTAAAATGTAGGCATTCTGGCAGCTAGAGAAATAGATTCAGGCAGTTGTCCCTGGTAACCTGGGTCACATCTTCTTAGTCCACTTCTCACATCAGCTGCGGCACTGGTGAAGTTCTTTATAAGTGCCAACTAATGTTATGGTGACAATGTCCTATATCGTATCAGGGCCACTTACCTTCTATTTTTCATTTCTGATTCCATGAGAATCTACATGTCTTGCACAAGCCTAAATGGGAGGGAGTTAACACCTCTAGGGACAACCTTTAGTAATAACGGGTTCTGAGAGCTTGTGGATAAGAGATCCATTTCATTGACTTTCAGGTGGAAAATTCTGAGAGATACTTTGGATATTTCTTAAGAGTCCCTTTGGAATCAACTAACTTCATTAGTTACAATGGAAGTAACTAATCACTAAACTCATTACTAATTTTATTAGCATCTTCAGAATACATCCTTAAATGAACTTTTTTCCCATCCTTGTCTCATTTTCCCTACCTCTTCATTTATAATCCCCAGGTGACTTCCTAGATCCCCTACCTGCACCAACATTCTTGTCACAAGTAGGGCTTTGAGGAGAACCCAAACTGGAGAGGCAGTTGGTACCAGAAATAGTGCCAGAAAGCAGACCCACAAGATAGAAGTTAGGAGGTGGATCACTCACGGTCAGATATACCATGCCGTTGGTGAATGGGGTGGTGATAACGCCTAGGGAACCGCAACATTGCAATTACTGGATTGGACGAGGTGCAAGTGGGTGGGGAGGCATGCAGAAGCTCACGAATTTGTATAGGAAGGCCCATGATAATTAAAAGGCTATGCCGTTGTTACCATTTCCAAGGCTTTGGTTAATTACCTTGGAAACGTCTATGAAAGAGAATGGCAAGTTCAGCTGAGCCAACTATCAACCGAGAACACTCCATGAAATCCTGTGTACAAGTGTACCCCCAAGTGGACCCCCAAGTGGACAGGTGTTATTCCCAGGCAATCCTCAACCAAGAAAGGTCAGGAGTTGGAGGATAAATGCACCAACACCCATTCCTTCAAGTGGTCAGTTTCTGGAGACTTTCTTTCTGCTCATCAAGCCAGGGGTCACCACATCGGTGACCACTGAATTACACCCTTTTGTTGGCTTCTCCTCCTTTACTGTCTCACTGCTTTTTCTGTCTCACTGCTGCTGCCTAGAAAACACTTCCCAAATAAACTACTTGTAAAAGTTCTTGTCCCAGGTTCTGCTTCTGTGAGCAAATAAACTCAGACACTAGAGGATTAGGGTGAGATTAGATTCCCAGGTCCACAGGGCAGGGCTTATGCTGCACGTTTGGAAGATAAATTGGTTGACTGTTGCCATCACACCTAGTGGCCTGGACTACCTGCTGTGCTCTTGTGGCTTTATGCATTCCCCAACACCTGAGTGCCCTGGTTGCCGGTCTAGGGTCCAGCCTCAGTCTCACTGCAAACAGATCAAGTTCTAGAACCTGGTCCTTCTTTCAATTCAATGCAGTTACTTGTTGAGAAACAGGAAACTATTATTCTCACAATTCTCATTGTCCAATTTTTCTCCTTTTTTATCTGTACTTAATGTCTCAGAGCTTTGAGACTTATTCTCTGAAGTTGCAGCCCCAGTCATTTCCTTTCCTTTGTCAAAAGGCTTCAGTGGTTTCTCGTTATCTAACAAATTAAATACAAAAAGACCAGTTTGGGATTTTAGAGCCTCTATATTCGGGATCCCATCTACTTTTCTGGTATTAACTTCAGCCATTCTTTTAAATTCCAGCATTCCAACAAAACCTAGCTCATTTTGTGTTCCCGAACATACCCACACTTTTATTTTTATGCCTTTACCCTGTAGACAAAACAGTAAGAGCATAGTCTTGGAATTTCCCTCAAGGTCCAGTTATTATCCTCAGCTTTATATACACCCATTTTTCTTTAACTCCATGAGTGCTTTTTAACTTCTCTTATGGTATCAATCTTGCTCTAGCGTTTATTTTATCATCTGTATTACTGTCTAACAATTTCCAAACTGCCACAATGTTTTACAGTTAATCTTCTTTTGTGCTTCAATACCACATTGAGATAAAAAGGCCACAGTCATACTAATTTTGGAAATCTTCCTAGTGTCTTGCGTACAGCAGGTAGCTAATAAAGAATTGTGTGATTGAATGGAGCATGATAACAGTAGAAGTGAGTTGAACTAACTTGGTAATAGTTGAATCAAGTTGAACTGACCTTGGTAAATCCTATTCTGATTGCAGTAGAGAGAGAGGCGACAATCACATCATAGTGAGCAAAAAGAAAGGACTCCACTCTCCTCTGTAGAAGTGCCAATTCTATACTGTAACAAAATAAATGAACTCAGGCCAAAGTTTTATACAAGTCTTGAAACTCTTACTTTGGAGTCCAGAGTAAAAAAACATATCAAATGAAAGTTGTATCTTCTGCCTTCTTTGTAAAACATGAATTTCTATTTAGGAAATACCATAATTTTGTTTTGTGGAGAAGACTATGTCCTTTAACAATTTTAAAGCTGGAAGGGTCTATTTAAAAAGAAAACACTGTAATTGAGGATAAAATGAATTAATGTCTTTTAAATGCATGGCCCTATTCAGCAGCAATGTATTGTTTTAATTTGCTAGTTGGTACATTACGAGAGCTTGGTAATTTGTTCATCCCTTTAATAGGTGTAAGATTGAAATGGGGCTGGGAAGGAAAAAATAACGATTGGCTGGATGAGCAGAATAATATGTTCTTTGAAATGAAGCATTCTTTGTAATGGATGTTTATTTCAGATGATTACATTGTACAGTGCATTCAAATGGGAAAAACAAACAGGAGGCCAGCTGCACGAATTTTATCAAAGTTATTTATATCTGCAGTATAATTAAAGGCAGTAATTTCAAATTAGGTTTTCTGAGAATCCATTTATAGACAACACAAGGCAACTTGTCTTGGTGGCATCTAGGCCACAGTTGTGCTCTGGGGGCAATGTTAACTATTGCCAATTGGGTGCAATGTTAACTACTGCCAATTGGCTTTGGCATTTTGAAAATTAAGTATGGTTTCAGAAGAATCTAAATGGTTGCTTCCTGGTGCCCTGACCAGTTTAGATCCACTCCACTAGGAGAACCCAATATATAATTTATGAGTGTGACAAAGAATAATCATGCATAATCATTTACAAATGGCTTCTCTTATTTAGTGATATATTAATTATACTCCATGAAAAATGATTTTGGAACTTCAGATGGGAAATGCTGCTGCAGAAGCTTCTTTTTTTAAAAGACTCGTTAATATCTATGATCGTTCATGAGTAACAGGTTGAAGAATTAGGTATCAAAATAAAATATTAAAACTAGTTCTAGGGGGCCAGGCATGGTGGCTCATACCTCTAATCACAGCACTTTGGGAGGCCAAGGTGGGAAGATCAGGAGGTCAGGAGATCGAGATCATCCTGGCCAACATGATGAAACCCTGTTTCTACTAAAATACAAAATATTAGCTGGGCATGGTGGTGTATGCCTGTAATCCCACTTACTCTTGAGGCTGAGGCAGAAGAATCACTTGAACTCGGGAGCTGGGGGTTGTTGGTCAGCCAAAATCATGCCACTGCACTCCAGCCTGGTGACAGAGCAAGACTCCATCTCAAAAAAACAAAACAAGCAAAAAAAAAAAAAAAAAAAAAAAAAAAGCAAACCCAGTTCTAGGGAATGGAAAAAATAGGCCAAAAATGATCTGAAAGACTCTTTTTGGTTTTTAAAATTTTTTTTTAATGACTAAAAAAGATAAATTTTGAGAATGTACTCATGCAATCTCAGGACTAGACAGAAGTTTATAAAGATGACCTGGTCTAACCCTCACCTGATACTATTATCCCATTTATAATTATACTATTATCACATTTATAATATTTTCAATAGGTGGTCATCTGGTTTCTTACACTACTCATAGTTTGACCTGCAAAGCCACATAGAATCTGCTTAACGCCTAAACCTTTCTTCCACAGCATAGCCCTTTACTGCTTATTAATTCTCATATATACCCTATTCCAGCACCCCATACTTGGCCTTCTTTCCACCTTATATTAGTTTAGATTATACATTTGGAGCAGTGAGTTTGTAATTTTATCAGATGCAAAGGATGTGGTAGCAAATCTGTAAAGGAAGATTTTAGAAAATACTGGGCCTTTGATGTCAGGTTAAGTACCGTTCAACGTTATTTGATATATAATCAGTGAAGGGTTCTAACTTGAAGGTAAAGATTATGACAAGTGTTTTTTAAAAAGAGTAGTCTATATGTAAAGGGAACTAGAAATTTAATTTACAATAGCACTAAACTCATAAAATACATACTAAACAGTGGGACAAAATAGAGTATCCAGAAATAGATGAACACAATGATGGTCCATTTATTTACTACAAAGTGGCAAGACAATTCAATGAGGAAAGGAATATCTTTTTTTAAAAAAATGGTGCTGGAATAAACACATAGCACCATGCAAGAAAATACATCTCAACCCTTACCTTACTGGATATTAAAATTTTACTTGAAATGAACAGGACTGCAGGGAAGTTCACACGGCAGCTGGGCGGAGCCCACAGCAGCTCAGCAAAGCCTCTGCAGGCAGACAGTGACTAGGCTCCCTCCTCGCTGGGCAGGGCAGCCCTGAAAAAAGGCAGCAGCATAACAGAAGCTCATAAATAAAGCCCTAACTCCCTGGGACAGAGCACCTGGGGAAAGAAAAAGGGGTTTATGAGTTCTGCTGCAGCAGACTTAAACGTACCTGCCCAGCAGCTCTGAATGAACAATGGAGCTCACAGCTCAGCATTTGAGCTCCTATAAAGGACAGATTGTCTCCTGAAGCAGCTCCCTGACCCCTGTATATCCAAAGAGGCACCTGACAAAGGAGAGCTCAGACTAACATCTGGCGGGTATCCTTCTGGGACAAAGATAGCAGAAGAAGAAACTGGCAGCAACCCTTACTATTCTGCAGCCGCTGCAGGTGATGCCCAGGCAAGCAGGGCCTGAGGTGGACCTCAGCAGTCCTATAGCAGAGGGGCCTGAATGTTAGAAGGAAAACTAAGAAACAGAAAGAAATAACTTCATTGTCAACAAACTGGATGTCTACTCAGAGACCCAATCTGAAAGTCAACAACTACAAAGACGACAGGTGGATAAATCCACAAACATGGGAAGAAACCAGCACAAAAAGGATCAAAACACCTGAAACCAGAACGCCTCTCCCCCTACAAGGGATCACAACTCCTAATCAGCAAGGGAACAAGGCTGGATGGAGAACGAGTGTGATGAATTGACAGAATCAGGCTTCAGAAGGTGGGTAATAAGAAACTTCTGTGAGCCAGAAGAACATGTTCTAACCCATTGCAAAGAAACTAAGAACTTTGAAAAAAGATTTGATGAAATGCTAACGAGAATAAACAACTTAGAGAGGAATATAAGTGAATTGATGATGTTGAAAAACACAAGAACTTCATGAAGCATACACAAGTTTCAACAGACGAATCGACCAAGCAGAAGAAAGGATATCAGAGGTAGAAGATCAACTCAATGAAATAAAACGAAAAGGCAAGAGTAGAGAAAAAAGATTAAAAAGGAATGAACAAAGTCTCCAAGAAATATGGGATTATGTGAAAAGACCTAATCTGCATTTGATAGGTGTACCTGAATGTGAAGGAGAGAATGAATCCAAGCTGGAAAATACTCTTCAGGATATTATCCAGGAAAACTTCCCCAGACTAGCAAGGCAGGCCAATATTCAAGTCCAGGAAATACAGAGAACAACACAAAGATATTCCTCAAGAAGAGCAAGCCTAAGGCACATAATCATCAGATTCACCAGGGTTGAAATGAAGGAGAAAATGCTAAGGGCAACCAGCAAGAAAGGTCGAGTTACCCACAAAGGGAAGCCCATCAGACTCACAGCAGATTTCTCAGCAGAAACCGTACAAGCCAGAAGAGAGTGGGGGCCAATATTCAACATCCTTAAAGAAAAGAACTTTCAACCCAGAATTTCATATCCAGCCAAACTAAGCTTCATAAGTGAAGGAGAAATAAAATCCTTTATGAACAAGCAAGTACTCAGAGATTTCATCACCACCAGGCCTGCTTTACAAGAGCTCCTGAAAGAGGCACTAAACATAGAAAGGAACAACCAGTACCAGCCACCTAAAAAACATACCAAATGGGAAAGAGCATCGACACAATGAAGAAACTGCATCCACTAATGGGCAAAACAGTCAGCTAACATCAAAATGGCAGGATCAAATTCACACATAACAATATTAACCCTAAATGTAAATGGGCTAAATGCCCCAATCAAAAGACACAGACTGACAAATTGGGTAAAAAGCCAAAACCCATCAGTGTGCTGTATCCAGAAAACCCATCTCACATGCAAGGATACACAAAGGCTCAAAATAAAGGGATGGAGGAAGATTTACCAAGCAAATGGAGAGCAAAAAAAAGCAGAAGTTGCAATTCGCTTCTCTGATAAAACAGACTTTAAACCAGCAAAGATCAAAAGAGACAAAGAAGGACATTACATATTGGTAAAAGGATCAACGCAACAAGAAGAGCTAACGTTCCTAAATATATACGCACCCAATACAGGAGCACCCAGATACATAAAGCAAGTTCTTAACAACCTACAAAGAGACTTAGACTCCCACACAATACTAGTGGGAGACTTTAACACCCCATAGTCAATATTAGACAGATCAACGAGACAGAAAATTAACAAGGATATCCAGGACTTGAACTCAGACCTGGACCAAGCAAACCTAATAGATATTTACAGAGCTCCCCACCCCAAATCCACAGAATATACATTCTTCTAAGCACCACATCACACCTACCTTAAACTTGACCACATAAGTGGAAGTAAATCACTCCTCAGCAAATGCAAAAGAACAGAAATCATAACAAAGAGTCTCTTAGACCACAGTGCAATCAAGTTAGAACTCAGAATTCAGAAACTAACTCAGAACCGCACAGCTTCATGGAAACTGAACAACTGGCTCTTGAATGTTGGCTGGATAAACAATGAAATGAAGGTGGAAACAAAGATGTTCTTCAAAACCAACGAGAATGAAGACACAACATACCAGAATCTCTGGGACACATTTAAAGCAGTGTCTAGAGAAAAATATATAGCAATAAATGCCCACATGAGAAGCAATGAAAGATCTAAAATTGACACCCTATCGTCAAAATTGAAAGAGCTAGAGGAGCAAGATAAAAAAAAAACCTGAAAATCTAGCAGAAGACAAGAAATAACTAAGATCAGAGCAGAACTGAAGGAGATAGACACACAAAAACTCTTCAAAAAATCAATAAATCCAGGAGCTGGTTTTTTGAAAAGATCAACAAAATAGACCACTAGCCAGATTAATAAAAAAGAAAAGGGAGAATAATCAAATAGATGCAATAGAAAACAATAAGGGGGTATCACCACAGATTTCACAGAAGTACAAACCATCATCAGAGATTATTACAAACAATTCTATGCACATCAACTAGTAAACCAGGAAGAAATGGATAAATTCCTAGACACCTGCATCATCCTAAGCCTAAACCAGGAAGAAGTTGAAACCCTGAATAGGCCAATAACAAAGTCTGACGTTGAGGCAGCAATTAAGAGACTGCCAACAAAAAAAGCCCAGGTCCAGATGAGTTCACAGCTGAATTCTACCAGACATACAAAGAGGAGCTGGTACCATTCCTTCTGAAACTATTCAACACAATCCAAAAAGAGGGAATCCTTCCCAAATCATTTTATGAGACCAACATCATCGTGATACCAAAACCTGGCAGAGACTCAGCAAGAAAAGAAAACTTCAGGCCAATATCCATAATGAACATAGATGCAAAAATATTCAATAAAATACTGGCAAACCGATTGCAACAGCACATCAAAAAGCTTATCCACCATGATCAAGTAGGGTTCATCCTGGGGATGCAAGGCTGGTTCAACATATGCAAATCTATAAACATAATTTCCACATAAACAGAAGCAAAGACAAAAACCACATGATTATCTCAACTGATGCAGAGAAGGCCTTTGACAAAATTCAACAGCACTTTATACTAAAAACCCTCAATAAACTAGATATTGACGGAACGTATCTCAAAACAATAAAAACTATTTATGTCAAACCTACAGCCAGTATCATACTGAATGGGCAAAAATTGGAAGCATCCCCTTTAAATCTGGCACTAGACAAGGATGCCAACTCTCACCACTCCTATTCAATGTAGTATTGGAATTTCTAGCCAGAGCAATGAGGCAAGAAAAAGAAATAAAGGGTATTCAAATAGGAAAGGAGGAAGTCAAAGTGTCTCTGTTTGCAGACGACATGACTGTATATCTAGAAGACCCCATTGTCTCAGCCCAAAATCTCCTGAAACTGATAAACAACTTCAGCAAAGTCTCAGGATACAAAATCAATGTGCAAAAATCACAAGCATTCCTATACAACAATAACAGACTTAAAGAGAGCCATATCAAGAACGAACTGCCATTCACAATTGCTACAAAGAGAATAAAATACCTAGGATTACAACTAACAAGGAACATAAAGGACCTCTTCAAGGAGAACTACAAACCACTGCTCAGTGAAATGAGAGGACACAAACAGATGGAGAAACATTCTATGCTCATGGTTAGGAAGAATCAATATTGTGAAAATGGCCATACTGCCCAAAATAATTTACAGATTCAACACTATCTCCATCAAGCTACCAATGACCTTCTTCACAGAACCAGAAAAAAACACCTTAAACTTCATATGGAACCAAAAGAGAGCCTTCATAGCCAAGTCAATTCTAAGCAAAAAGAACAAAGTGGGAGGCATCAAACTACCGGACTTCAAACTATACTACAAGGCTACAGTAATCAAAACAGCATGGTACTGGTACCAAAACAGAGATATAGACCAATGGAACAGAACACAGGCCTCGGAGGCATCACCACACATCCACAACCATCTGATTTTTGAAAAACCTGACCAAAACCAGCAATGGGGAAAGGATTCCCTGTTTAATAAATGGTGTTGGGACAACTAGCTAGCATATGCAGAAAGCAGAAACTGGACCCCTTCCTGACACCTTACACTAAAATTAACTGCAGATGGATTAAAGACTTTAACATAAGATCTAACACCATAAAAACCCTAAAAGAAAACCTAGGCAAAACCATTCAGGACATAGGTGTAGGCAAGGACTTCATGACCAAAACACCAAAAGCATTGGCAACAAAAGCCAAAATAGACAAATGGGACCTAATCAAACTCCACAGCTTCTGCACAGCAAAAGAAACAGTCATTAGAGTGAATCGGCAACCAACAGAATGGAAAAAATTTTTTGCAATCTACCCATCTGACAAAGGGCTAATATCCAGAATCTACAAAGAACTAAAACAGGTTTACAACAAAAAATCAAACAAGCTCATTCAAAAGTGGGCAAAGGATATGAACAGATACTTTACAAAAGAAGACATACATGAGGCCAACAAACATATGAAAAAATGCTCATCATCACTGGTCATTAGAGAAACGCAAATCAAAACTACATTGAGATATCATCTCACACCAGTTAGAATGGCGACCATTAAAAAAATCTGGAGACAACAGATGCTGGAGAGGATGTGGAGAAATAGGAACACTCTTACACTGTTGGTGGGAGTGTAAATTAGTTCAACCATTGTGGAAGACAGTGTGGCAATTCCTCAAGGACCTAGAAATAGATATTCCATTTGACCTAGCAATCCTATTACTTGGTATATATCCAAAGGATTATAAATCGTTGTACTATAAGGACACATGCACATAAATGTTCACTGCAGCACTGTTTACAATAGCAAAGACCTGGAACCAACCCAAATGCCCATCGATGATAGACTGGACAGGGAAAAAGTGGCACATATACACCATGGAATATTATGCAGGTATCAAAAACAATGAGTTTGTTTCCTTTGTAGGGACATGGATGAACCTGGAAACCATCACTCTCAGCAAACTGACACAAGAACAGAAAATCAAACACCGTATGTTCTCACTCATGAGAACAATGAGAACACATGGACACAGGGAGGGGAGCATCACACGCTGGGGTCTGTCGGGGGGGTAATAGGGGAGGGACAGCAGAGGGTAGGGAGTTGGGGAGAGATAGCAAGGGGAGAAACGACAGATATAGGTGATGGGGAGGAAGGCAGCAAATCACACTGCCATATGTGTACCTATGCAACAATCTTGCATGTTCTTCACATGTACCCCAAAACCTAAAATGCAATAAAAAAAAGTAGATCTAAAATGACAACAGAGAAGTATGGCAAAATTTGGAAACCTCTCCTGAATTATGTAGAAAGAACTCAGTAGAGGTTCTATATCATTTTAAGGTTAATAGTGGTAGACTTTATTTTAATATACATGACAGCCATTAACAAATATGTTAATTAACCCGTGTTCAAATCTGTTATTTTAAAACAGAATTCACTGAAAACTGATTACATATGTCATTACATCTAGATAAAAGGAATACAGCTTCTTCAATTGTTTGGTATAATAACAACAGACCAAACATAAAATCACCATTAATTTCATGAGTTATTGGAAATAGTGAAATACTTTCCAGTTACAGTAGGAATGCATTCGATTTAGAGTTTTTTTCATGTTTTTGTCTCTAGGGGACAGAATAAAATTCGCTTTTCTCAGAGAAGCTGTGATGCAGAACATTCATCAGGTACCTACCTAATATTTAAACAACAGTTTTAAAAATAACTCAATCATTAATGTGTTTGCAAATACGAAGCTCAGATACTTTCATAAAAGCTGATCTTTCTAAAAAATATCCCAAGAACATGCAAGTTATGGCTCATGTTGAGTAGGAACCCTTTGCAAATATTTTAGCTCATGTTGAAAACAGTAGTAGACATTTGCCCATTTGCACAAGAACCTGTTTTACGGTATACTTTGAATAAAATTATGGCACTAACTTCTTGTCAAAAAAAAATTTTTTTTACTTGAAATGATTCATAGAACTAAAACACAAAAGTTAAAACTAAAACACTCCTAGAAGAAAACATAGGAAAAATCTTTGTGACCTTGGAGTAGAAAAAGATTTTCTAGATGAGACACAAATAGCATAAATGATAAAATAAACTCTTGCTAAATTAGACAATATAATAATTTAAAAAATTGTTCTTTGAAAGATACTATAAAGGAGAAAATGCAAAGTATGCATTGAATGAGAACCTTGTACCCAAAATATAGAAATAACTCTTAGACTCCACTTACACTCTTAGAACTCAATAATAAACAGACAACCTAACAAGAATGCTCTAAAGATTTGAGTAACCATTAGAAAAGTACATGAAATCCATCACATAAACAGAACCAATGACAAAAACCACATGATTATCTCAATAAATGCAGAAAAGGCCTTCAAAGAAATTCAACAGCCCTTCATGTTAAAAACTCTCAATAAACTAGGTATTGATGGAACGTATCTCAAAATAAGAGCTATTTATGACAAACCCACAGCCATTATCAAACTGAATGGGCAGAAGCTAGAAGCGTTCCCTTTAACAACAGGCACAAGAAAAGGATGCCTCTCTCACCCCTCAACATATTATTGGAAGTTCTAGCCAGGGCAATCAGGTGAGAGAAAGAAATAAACAGTATTCAAACAGGAAGAGAGGAAGTCAAATTGTCTCTGTTTGCAGATGACATGATTGTATATTTAGAAAACCCCAACCCCAAATCTTCTTAGGGTGATAAGCAACTTCAGCGAAGTCTCAGGATACAAAATCAATGTGCAAAAATCACAAGCTTTCTTAAACACCAATAATAGACAAACAGAGAGCCAAATCATGAGTGAACTCCCATTCACAATTGCTAGAAAGAGAATAAAATACTTAGAAATACAACTCACAAGGGATGTGAAAGACCTCTTCAAGGAGAAGTACAAACCATTGCTCAAGGAAGTAAGAGAGGACACAAACAGATGGAAAAACATTTCATGCTCATAGATAGGAAGAATCAGTATCGTGACAACAGTCATACTGCCCAAAGTAATTTATAGATTCAATGCTATCCCCATCAAGCTACCATTGAATTTTTTTCACAGAATTAGAAAAACTACTTTAAATTTCATATAGAACCAATAAAAGCTTGAATACCCAAGATGATCTCAAGGAAAAAGAACAAAGCTGGAGGCATCACACTACCTGACTTCAAACTATACTAAAAGCCTGCAGTAACCAAAACAGCATGGTACTGGTACCAAAACAGATATACAGACCAGTGGAACAGAACAGAGGCCTCAGAAATCATGCCACACCTTTACAACCATCTGATATTTGACATTGAGAAAAACAAGCAATGGGGAAAGGATACCGTATTTAATAAATGGTGTTGAGAAAACTGGCTACCCATATGCAGAAACCTGAAACTGGACTCCTTCCTTACACCTTAAACAAAAGTTAACTCAAGATGGATTAAAGACTTAAATGTAAGACTAAAACCATAAAAACCCTGCAAGAAAACCTAGGCAATACCATTCATGACATAGGCATGGGCAACGACTTCATGATTAAAGTGCCAAAAGCAATGCCAACAAAAGCCAAAATTGACAAATGGGATCTAAGTACATTAAAGAGCTTCTGCACAGCAAAGGAAACGATCATCAGATTGAACAGGTAACCTACAGAGTAGGAGAAAATTTTTGCAATCTGCCTACCTGACAAAGGTCGAATATCCAGAATCTACAAAGAACTTAAAAAAATTTACAAGAAACTCCATCAAAAAGTGGGTGAAGGATATGAACAGACACTTCTGAAAAGAACACATTTATGCGGCCAACAAATATATGAAAAAAAGCTCATCATCACTGGTCATTTGAGAAATGCAAATCAAAACCACAATGAGATACCATCTCATGCCAGTTAGAATGGCAATCATTCAAAAGTCAGGAAACAACAGATGCTGGAGAGGATGTGGAGAAATAAGAATGCTTTTACACTGTTGATGGGAGTGTAAATTAGTTCAACCATTGTGGAAGACAGTGTGATGATTCCTCAAGGATTTAGAACCAGAAATATCATCTGACCCAGCAATCCTGTTACTGGGTATATACCCGAAGGATTATAAATCATTCTACTATAAAGACACATGCACATCTATGTTTACTGCAGCACTATTCACAATAGCAAAGATTTGGAGCCAGTCCAAATGCCCATCAATAATAGACTGGATAAAGAAAATGGGGAACATATATATCATGGAATACTATGCAGCCATAAAAACAGATGAGTTCATGTCCTTTGCGGGGACATGGATGAAGCTGGAAACCATCATTCTCTGCAAACTAACACAGGAACAGAAAACCAAACATCACACGTTCTCACTCATAAGTGGGAGCTGAACAATGAGAACACATGGACACAGGGAGGGGAACATCACACACTGAGGTCTGTTGGGGCTAGGGAGCCAAAGGGAGGGAGAGTATTAGCACAAATACTTAACATAGGTGATGGGTTGATGGGTGCAGCAAACCACCATGTATACCTATACCTATGTAACAAATCTGCATGTTCTGCACATGTATCCCATAACTTAAAGTATAATAAAAACCTCATTTTTAATGAGCATATAAAAAGTTCCTCAAGACACACAAATGGCCAAGAAACACAAGAAAAGATGTTGAACATCATTAATAATTAGGGAAATGCAAATCAAAACCACAATGAGATATCTCACATCCATTAAGATGGCTACTATCAAGAAAACAGAAAATAACAAGTCTTGGTGAGGATGTGGAGAAATTGGAACCTTTGTGCACTGTTGTTGGGAATGTATGGTGCAGTTATTCTGGAAAATATAGATAGAATTACTCTATGATATGGTTTGAATTCTTGTCTACTGCAAATCTCATGTTGAAATGTAGTCCCCAGTGTTGGAGGTGGTTCTTGCCAAAGGTATGTGGATCATAGGGGAGGATCCCTCATGAATGAATGGCTTTGTCCCATCCTCTTGGTGATGAGTTCATGTGAGATCCAGTTGTTTATATGTGTATAGCACTTGCCCTCCCTCTCTCTCTTGCTCCAGCTCTCATCATCTGAAATAGTAACTCCTGATTTGCCTTCTACTATGATCCAGTTTCCTGAGGCCCTCTCCAGAAGCTAAGCACATGTTGGTGCCATGCTTCCTGGACAAGCTGGAGAACCAACAGTCAATCAAGTCTCTTTTCTTCTCCTCTCCTCTCCTCTCCTCTCCT
>PVKV010032689.1:0-19554 GCA_004027835.1 Alouatta palliata
CTGTAATCCCAGCACTTTGGGAGGCCGAGGCGGGTGGATCACGAGGTCAAGAGATGGAGACCATCCTGGTCAACATGGTGAAACCCCGTCTCTACTAAAAATACAAAAATTAGCCGGGCATGGTGGCACGTGCCTGTAGTCCCAGCTACTCGGGAGGCTGAGGCAGGAGAATTGCTTGAACCCAGGAGGCGGAGGTTGCAGTGAGCCAAGATCGCGCCATTGCACTCCAGCCTGGGTAACAAGAGCGAAACTCCGCCTAAAAAAAAAAAAAAAAAAAAACTTAGAAACAGAAAAAGAAAATTTAAGAGCAATGGCTCTGACCCAAATTTTTTAAAAAACTAATGCTTTATAATTTGAATAAATAAATATACCTTATTATTTCCAGAAAAAGAACAGAATATTGTAGGCCAGGCACAGTGGCTCATGCCTGTAATCCCAGCACTTTGGGAGACCCAGTGAGAGGATCACATGAAGCCAGGGGTTCAAGACCAGCCTGGGCAACATAGCAAGACCCTGTCTACCTCTTTCCTTCACTTCCAGTTCTTTTTTATTTTTTTAAAGACAGGTTCTCACTCTGTCACCCAGGCTGGAATGCAGTGGTGCAATCTCAGCTCACTGCAACTTCCACTTCCCAGGTTCAAAGGAGTCTCCTGCCTTACCCTCCCAAGTACCTAGGACTACGAACATGCACCACCATGCCTGGCTAATTGTTGTATTTTTAGTAGAGACGGGGTATGGCCATGTTGGCCATGCTGGTCTTGAACTCCTGACCTCAGGCGATCCTCCCACCTCAGCCTCCCAGAGTGCTGGGATTAAGGCGTCAGCCACTTCGTCCAGCCCCAACTGACTTCTTAAATCACCCTGCCTCATTACCCATCAGAGGAAGACATTTCTGCTCCCTTCCCTCTCTGAGCTGCTCTGGTTGCACTACAACAATCTGAGGCCAGGCGCGGTGGCTCACGCCTGTAATCCCAGCACTTTGGGACACCGAGACAGGCAGATCACCTGAGGTCAGGAGTTCAAGACCAGCCCGACCAATAGGGAGAGACCCCGTCTCTACTAAAACTACAAAATTAACCGGGCATGGTGGCGCGTGCCTGTAATCCCACCTACTTGGGAGGCTGAGGCAGGAGAATCCCTTGCCCCTGGGAGGCAGAGGTTGCAGTGAGCTGAGATCTCACCATTGCACTCCAGTCTGGCCAATAAGAGCAAAACTCCATCTCAAAAATAACTAAATAAATAAAAATCTGAAAAGTCCATGCTTTCATTATGGGCAATAGCTCAAAACTAGAAGCAGTCCAGATTCTTATCAACAGGTGAATGGAGAAACCAACAGTGACATAACCATGCCATGAATCACTGCTTTGAGATAAAAAGGAAGGAAATATTGATACATGCAACAAAAGGGATGTACCTCAAAATAATTCTGCTAAGTTAGAAGAAGCCAGGCCATAAAAAAAATGCATGGTACATGATTCCAGAAAATGTTAGAAATTCTGCTGAGTTAGAAGAAGCCAGGCCAAAAAAAAAAAAAAAAAAAAAAATGCATGGTACAGGATTCCATTTTCACACCTGTAATCTCAGCTTTTTGGGAGGTGGAGGCAGGTGAATCACAAAGTCAAGAGATAGAGACCATCCTGGCTAACATGGTGAAACCCCATCTCTACTAAAAATTAAAAAATTAGCCAAGCGTGGTGGCATACACCTGTAGTCCCAGCTACTCAGGAGACTGAGGCAGGAGAATCGCTTGAACCTAGGAGGTGGAGATTGCAAGCAGCCGAGATTGTGCCACTGTGCTCCAGCCTGGACAACGAAGCAAGACTCCATGTTAAAAAGAAAAAGAAAAAAGAAAAAAAGAAAATTAGACTCATCTGTAATGACAGACAGCAAATCACAAGCTGCCAGGAGAGGGGAAAGAGGAAGGGGTTCCAAAGAAGCATGTAGAAACTTTCAGCCGGGCACGATGGCTCACACCTATAATCCCAGCACTTTGGAGGGCTGAGGTGAGTGGATCACCTGAGGTCAGAAGTTCGAGACCAGCCTGGCCAAAATGGTGAAACTGTGCCTCTACTAAAAATACAAAAAAAAAGAAAAGAAAAAAAAAAAAAAAACTAGCCGGGCACGGTGAAGCCCTGCCTGTAGTCCCAGCTACTTGGGAGACTGAGGCAGGAGAATCACTTGAACCCTGGAGTCAGAGGTTGTAATAAGTCAAGATCATACCATTGCACTCCAGCCTGGGTGACAGAGCAAGACTCTTGTCTCGAAAAAAAAAGAAAGAAAGAAAGAAAAGAAATTTTCAGAGGTGGTGGATGTGTTGCTGTCCTGATGGTGGTGGTGTTTTCACAGGTGTAGACATATAGCAAAGTGTATCCTATTGTGCACTTTAAATATGAATGGATTATATATCAATCACATTTTAATAAAGCTGTTTTTTTTTAAGCAATAAAAACTGTGTTTTACAGGTTTCAACTGAAGATTTTATTTTTGTGAGTTTGAGACAGGGTCTCACTCTGTTGCCCAGCCTGGAGTGCAGTAGTGCAGTCATAGCTCATTGCAGCCTTGACACCCTAGGTTCAAGCAATCCTCCCACTTCAGCCTCCCAAGTAGCTGGGATTACAGGTACTCATCACCACACCCGGTTATTTTATTTTTTTGTAGAGACAGGGTTTTGCCATGTTGCCTAGGCTGGTCTCAAACTCCTGGGCTCAATGAGTCCACCAAAGTGCTGGGGTTACAGACGTGAGCCACCATCCCCGCCTCCTAGACAGATGATCTTCTGACAGTGTTTGCTGTTCTCCACACTCTGAAGTTTAAGGACACAATCATTGAGGCCAGTCTCTACCACAGAACACATTGGTGCTACCTGCTATTCCGTGGTGGAGTTGGTGGGTGGGAATTTCCTATTGAGTAGCTCTCATTCAAGGAGTTATAATTCCATAAAAGCTGCCCCCATCATATCTGATGTAAAAACCTGCAGAGTTGAAACCATCCATCTCTCGTTACAAAGTAGCTCCACAGGAATCAAAGAGGCAATAAACATCCTGAGGAAAGGAGATCGTGACGAGGTAAGAGATGGTAACGCTGCAGCAGACATTTCACAGGACAGAATTAAGTGTCACGGGATTTGTGGTGAAAAGTGAGCATGACAAATTCCATCCAGCCAATGAACCTCTCCAAATAGGAATGAGACTGACTTTTAAAGGGACAACCGCAAGCAATATGATGTTTCCTGGCTGCTAAGAATGCACCTGGCCAGATGCGGTGGCTCACGCCTGTAATCCCAGCACTTTGGGAAGCCGAGGTGGAGGGATCATGAGATCAGGAATTTGAAGCCAGCCTGGCCAACAAGGTGGAATCCTGCCTCTACTAAAAATACGAAAATTAGCTAGGCGTGGTGGCGGGTAATCTCAGCTATTCAGGAGGCTGAGACAGGAGAATCGCGTGAACCTGGGAGGCAGGGGTTGCAGTGAGCTGAGATCATTGCCACTGCACTCCAGCCTGGGCAACAGAGTGAGACTCCGTCTCGATAATAATAATGATGATAATGATAATGATAATACACCTAGCCAGGCAGAGTGGCTCACACCTGTAATCTATCACTTTGGAAAGCCAAGACAGGAATATCTCTAGAGGCCAGAAGTTCAGGACCCACCTGGGCAGCATAGCAAGACTCCATATCTTAAAAAAAAATTCAAATCGGCCAGTCACAGTGGTGCATTCCTATAGTCCCAGCATTTTGGGAGGCTGAGGTAGGAGGATGGCTTGAGTCCAGGAGTTCCAGTCTGCAGTGAGCAATGATCCTACTACTGCATTCCAGCCTGGGTGACAGAGTGAGACCCTGCCTCAGAAAAGAAAAATAAGGAGTCAGAGAGAGTTTTGACAGAAGAGAAGGTCATGTAAAGATAGCTGCAGAAATTGGAGTGATTTAGCAACAAACAAAAAAATGCCGGTAGCCACCAGAAGTTAGAAAAAGCAAGGAGTGTGTGTGTGTTTGAGACAGAGTTTCACTCTTGTTGCCCAGGCTGGAGTGCAGTGGCATAATCTTGGCTCACTACAACCTCTGCCTCCCAGGTTCAAGTGATTCTCCTGCCTCAGCCTCCCAAGTAGCTGGGATTACAGGTGCATGCCACCACGCCTGGCTAACTAACTTACGGATTTTTAGTAGAGGAGGGGTTTTACCATGTTGGCCAAGCCAGTCTCGAACTCCTGACCTCCAGTGATCTACCTGCCTTGGCCTCCTAAAGTGCTCTGATTATAGGCGTGAGTCACCGCCCCTGGCCAGAATGTCCTTCCTTTTTAAGGCTAAATCCTATCCCACCCTACAGAGGGACCACGTTGTGTTTATCCATTTGTCTCTTGGTGGGCACTAGGGTAGTTTCTGTCTTTTGGGTGTTATGAATTGTGCTGCTGTCAACATGGATGTAAAAGTATGTCTTTGAGTCCCTGCTTTCGAATCCTTTGTGCTTATACCCAGAAGCAGAATTTCTAAGTCATATGGTAATTCTGTGTTTTATTTCTTGTTTTGTTTTGTTTTGAGACAGTCTCATTCTGTCACCTAGGCTGGAGTGCAATGGCGTGATCTCAGCTCACTCCAACCTCCGACACCCAGGTTCAAGCAATTCTTGTGCCTCGGCTTCCCAAGCAGCTGAGATTACAGGCGCCCGCCACCACACCTAGCTATTTTTTTTGTATTTTGAGTAGAGACAGGGTTTTGCCGTGTTGCCTGGGCTGGTCTCGAGCTCCTGAGCTCAGGTAATCCGCCAGCCTCGGCCTCCCGAAGTGCTGGGATGTCAGACATAGCCTGGAACTCCAGGCTTGGTCTTATTTTGTGTCTAATTTATTTAGGGAACCAGCGTACCGTTTTCCATAGCAGTGGTACCATTTTATATTCCCACCATCATTGCCCAAAAATTTCTCAGTTCTTCCACATCCTTGCCTTGTTGTGCACACTTCCCACACCCCAATACCTTCTTGGTGTCTGCTTCCAGAGCACTCCATTGGGGGACAGTCAAGCCCTACAGCTGGGTTCCTAACCATTGCACTTCCCAGATTCTCTCCTGAATGCTCCGTCTTCTGAATGCCTTTGGGTCACAGATGGCCAGGGAAGGAGATTTTCTGCTAGCATAAGCCACTGCAGTACAGCGTACTGGGTGATAGCCAGGTCCTGGGACCATTCTTTTCCTAATTCTCGGTCAACCATCCCCACTCACTTCCCATAACCTGATTCAAGCCCTCCCATTCTTCTCAGCTCCCAAGACCTCCCATCCCTGCCTGAGACACACCAGCTGGTGGCCTTTCCTGCTCCCGAGAGGAAGAGAAGTCATTTGGTTCATTACATGTCTTCCGTCTTCACCTGGAACTCCATCCACACCCACCTCATGGCCTTCCTTCCTCCCTGTTCCCAGCTGTGATCAGCTCTTCCCATCTATCCCAGGACTTTCCCTTTCCAACTTTCAAGATGGCATGCACCAGCCATTCTGTCTCTCCTAAGCCTCTGCTCCATTCCCCTGGCTGTGGACTCAGCCTTCTCAGATCCTAGCTCTGTCACATCCCGGCTATGAGAGGCAGACACACCCCTTCCGTAAAATGAGGAATAAGAAAAGAAACATGTGACCAGGCACAGTGGTTCACACTTTGAGAGGCCAAGGCAGGAGGATCACTTGAGCCCAGGAGTTTGAGACCAGCCTGGGCAACATAGTGAGACCCCATTTCTATAAAAAAAGAATAAAAATAAGCAAAATTAGGGCCAAGCTGGGTACAGTGGCTCAGACCTGGGTGTGGTGGCTCACACCTATAATCCCACCACCTTGGGAGGCCGAGGTGGGCGGATCACCTGAGGTAAGGATTTCGAGACCAGCCTGACCAAGATGTAGAAACCCCATCTCTACTAAAAATACAAAATTAGCCAGGTGTGGTGGCACATGCCTGTAGTCCCAGCTACTCAGGAGGCTGAGGCAGGAGAATCATTTGTACCCGGGAGGCAGAGGTTGCAGTGAGTGGAGATCGCACCACTGCCCTCCAGCTGGGGCAACAAGAGCGAAACTCTGTCTCTAAAACAAAACAAAACAAAACAAAAGTAGCTGAGCATGGTGGTGCGTGCCTATAGTCCCAGCTACATAGGAGGTTGAGGCAGGAGAACTGCTTGAGCCCAGGAGTTTGAGGCTGCAGTGAGTCATGATCATGCCACTGCACTCCAGCCTGGGAGACAGAGTGAGACCTTGTCTCAACAACAACAGCACACAAACAAAAATGATTCGTCCTTATCCTTGTCACGATCGGTGCTGTTTTCCTAGTGCACAATTAACAAAATTCACACATGCTTCCAGCTCACCAGATCAATGATATCTGTACCATCCCACACAGAAGAAAATCTTATTAATTTCCTATCTTGATTTTTTTTTTTTTTTTTTTTTTGAGATGGAGTCTCACTCTGTCACCCAGGCTGGAGTGCAATGGAGTGATCTCGGCTCACTACAACCTCTGCCTCCCGGGTTTAAGTGATTCTTCTGCCTCAGCCTCCCAAGTAGCTGGGACCACAGGCACACGGCCACCATGCCCGGCTAATTTTTGTATTTTCAGTAGAGACAGGGTTTCACCATGTTGGCCAGGCTAGTCTGGAACTCCTGACTTCAGGTGATCTGCTCGCCTCAGCCTCCCAAAGTGCTGGGATTACGGGTGTGAGCCACTGCACCAAGCCTATTTTTAAATTGGGTATTATTTATATACAATAAGTGTATGTAAACTGTAAGCAGAAGGTTTGATAAGTCTTGATAGCATACACGCCCTTTAACCATGACCCCTATCAAGATACAGAATATTTCTAAAAATAGTACTACCATTCTATCCAGCAATCCCACTACTGGGTATCTACCCGAAGGAAAAGAAAACAATATACCAAAAAGATGCCTGCACTCATATGTTTATTACGGCACTATTCACAATAGCAACAATATGGAATCAACCTGTGTCATTCATGAATAAAGAAAATGTGGTGGCCAGAAATGGTGGCTCACACCTGTAATCCCAGCACTTGGGGAGGCTGAGGCGGGTGGATCACAAGGTTAGGAGTTCCAGACCAGCCTAACCAACATGATGAAACCCCATCTCTACCAAAAACACAAAAATTAGCTGGGGTTGGTGGTGGTGCCTGTAATCCCAGCTACTCAGGAGGCTGAGGCAGAAGAATCAGTTGAACCCGGGAGGCAGAGGTGGCAGTGAGCCAAGATTGTGCCACTGCCACTCCAGCCTGGGCAACAGAGCGAGACTCCTTCTCAAAAATAAATAAATAATAATAATAAACAAGAAAATGTGGTATACATACGCCATAGAATACTATTCAGCCATAAATAGTATAGCATTCTTTGCAAAAGAATGAGATCATGTCTTTTGCAGTTTCATGGATGGAACTGGAGGCCGTTCTCTTAAGTGAAACAAGCCAGACACAGACAGACAAATATCACATGTTCTTACTTATAAGTGGGTGCTAAACAATGCATATACCTGGATGTAGAGAGTGGGATAATGGACAATGGAGACTTAAAACGGTTGGAAGAGTGGTGGACGATGAGAAAATACATGGCTGGGCAAGGTGGCTCACGCCTGTAATCCCAGTACTTTGGGAGGCTGAGGCGGACAGATCACAAGGTCAGGAGATCAAGACCAGCCTGGCCAACATGGTGAAGCCTCGTCTCTACTAAAAATAAAAAATTATCTGGGCATGGTGGCAGACGCCTGTAATCCCAACTACTCGGGAGGCTGAGGCAGGAGAATCGCTTGAACTTGGGAGGTGGAGGTTGCAATGAGCCAAGATCGAGCCACTGCACTCCAGCCTGGGTAACAGAATGAGACTCCGTGTCAAAAAAAAAAAAAAAAAAAAAAAGAGAGAGAGAGAGAGAAAATACCTACTGGGTATGATGTACACTATTTGGGTAACGGATATCCTAAAAGTCCTGATTTGACCACTGTGGGCGCAATCTGTGCATATAACAAAATGGCAGGGCGGATCGTGGTGACTCAGGCCTGTAATCCCAGCATTTCCGGAGGCCAAGGTGGGCTGATGGCTTGAGCTCAGAAGTTGGAGACCAGCCTAGACAACATAGCAAGTCCCCGTCTCTACAAAAACTATAAAACTATAAAACGTAGCCAGACGTGGTGGTGGCACATGCCTGTGTTCCAGCTACTCAGGAGGCTGAGGTTGGGAGGATCGTTTGACCCCAAGAGGTGGAGATTGCAGGGAGCCGAGATGGCACCACTGCACTCCAGCCTGGGCAACAGAGTGAGATCTTTTCTCAAAATCAAAAATAGCCCTTGTACCCTATACATTTACACATTTAAAAAAATAACGTTATATGTGTAAACTTGTTTTTTAAAAATATGTGGAATATTGGCCAGGCATGGTGACTCATGCCTGTAATCCCAGTACTTTGGGAGACCGAGGCTGGTAGATCACCTGAGGTCAGGAGTTTGAGACCAGCCTGGCCAACATGGTGAAACCTTATCTCTACTAAAAATACAAAAAAAAAAAAAAAAAATTATTAGCTGGACTTGGTGGCAGCACCTATAATCCCTGCTACTCGGGAGGCTGAGGCAGGAGAATTGTTTGAGCCCAGTGTAAATTTACCAGGTACAAGTGCCTTTTTTGTTTTTGCTTTTGTTTTCCAGCCTCGCTCTGTCACCCAGGCTGGAATGCAGTGGCACGATCTCAACTCATTGCAGCCTCTGCCTCCGGGGTTCAAGCGATCCTCCCAACCTCAGCCTTCCAAGTAGCTGGGATTACAGGTGTGTCCCACCATGACTAGCTAATTTTGAATTTTTAATAGAGATGAGGTTTTGCCATGTTGGCCAAGCTGGTCTCGAACTCCTGACCTCAGGTGATCCGCCTGTCTTGGCCTCCCAAAGTGCTGGGATTACAGCCATGGGGCACCATGCTTGGACTCCTTTTTGTTTGTGAGACAAGGTCTGGCTCTATCACTCACGGTGGAGCGCAGTGGCGCAATCTCAGCTCCCTGCAACCTCCGCCTTCTGGATTCAAACGATCCTCCCAACCTCAGCCTCCTAAGTAGCTGGAACACAGGCATGTACCACCAAGCCTGGCTAAGTTTTGTATTTTTTGTAGAGAAGGAATCCCACCATTTTTCCCAGGCTAGTAGTCTTGAACCCCTGAGCTCTGATATATACCATATAAATGATATATAATATATCTCAGCAATCTCAGCATATATATTTACTAGGGTGTGTGTGTGGTGATATCTCATTGTTTTTTGATTTGCATTTTCCTAATGACTAAAAATGTCGAACATCTTTTTTTTTTTTTTTTTTTTTTTGAGATGGAGTCTTGCTCTGCCACCAGGCTGGAGTGCAGTGGTGCGATCACTGCAACCTCCACCTCCCAGGTTCAAGCGATTCTCCTGCCTCAGCCTCCCAAGTAGCTGGGATTACAGGCACCTGCCACCATGCCTGGCTAATTTTTGTATTTTTACTGGAAAAGGGGTTTCACCATGTTGGCCAGGATGGTCTCACTGTCTCGTCCTCATGATCTGCCTACCTCGGCCTCTCAAAGTGCTGCGATTACAGGCGTGAGCCACTGCACCTGGCCGATGTCAGGCACCTTTTCATGTCCTTATTGGCCATTTGTACTTCTTCTCTGGAGAAATGTCTATTCAAGTCCTTTGCCCAGTTTTTAGTGAGAGTATTGGATTTTTGTTGTTGAATTGCAGGAGGTATCTTTATGTATTATGGATACCAATCCCTCATCAGATATATATTTGCAAATGTTTTCTCCCATTCTGTAGACTGCCTTTTCACTCTGTTGATTGTGTCCTTTGATACACAAAAGATTTTAAGTTTGAAGTAATCCCATTTGTCTATTTTTGGCTTTTATTGCCCATGCTTCTGTATCATATTTTATTTATTTACTTATTTATTTATTTGAGACAGGGTCTTACTCTGTCACCCAGGCTGGAGTGCAGTGGCACAGTCTTGGCTCACTGTAACCTTGGCCTCCCGGGTTCAAGTGATTCTCCTGCCTCAGCCTACCAAGTAGCTGGGACTACAGGCACATACCACCACACCCAGCTAATTTTTTTTGTATTTTTAGTAGAGATGAGGTTTCACCATGTTGGCCAGACTGGCCTCGAATCCTGGCCTTAAGTAATCCACCCACCTTGCCCTCCCACAGTGCTTGGATTATACGCATGAGCCACTATGCCTGGCCACCTTTGTGTCATATTCAATAAACCATTGTAGAAGTGAACAGAACAAACCTTTTTCAGTTTCCTAACTTTTGTATGTGCTGTTTCTTCTGCCTAAAAGGTCTCTCCTTCGGCCCAACTCACTCTTATTTGTCTATTAATGCAAACTTCTTGTGGGAAGACTTTCCTGACCATCCCTGGGCCCAAAGCTTGAGTGTACACCCAAAGGAATAAAAACTGTTCTATCATAAAGACACATGGCAGTGTATGTTCATTACAGCACTCTATTCACAATAGCACACACGTGGAATCAACCTAAATGCCCGTGATAGACTGGAAAAAGAAAATATGGTATATGGCTGGGCACAGTGGCTCATTTCTGTAATCCTAGCACTTTGGGAGGCCGAGGCAGGCAGATCCCCTGAGGTCAGGAGTTCGAGATCATCCTGGCCAACATAGTGAAAGCCCATTTCTACTAAAAATACAAAAATCAACTGGGCATGGTGGCAGGTTCCTATAATCCCAGCTACTCAGGAGGCTGAGGCAGGAGAATTGCTTGAACCCAGGAGGTAGAGGTTGCAGTGAGCTGAGATTGTTCCATTGCACTCCAACCTGGGCAGCAGAGTGAGACTCCATCTCAAAAGGAAAGAAAATGTGGTACATATACACCATGGAATACTATGCAGCCATAAAAAAGAATGAGATCATGCCCTTTGCAGGAGCATGGATGGACCTGGAGGCCATTATCCTTGGCAAAACTAATGCAGGAACAAAAAACCAAATATTGCGTGTTCTCACTTATATGTGGGAGCTAAATGATGAGAACACACGGACGCATAGAGGGGAACAACACGCACTGGGGCCTGTCAGAGGGTGAGATGCGGGGGGAGGACGGAGAGGATCAGAAAATATGACTAACCCATACTAGGCTTAGTACTTGGGTGATTACATAATCTGTACAGGCTGGACACAGTGGCTCACACCTGTAATCCCAGTGCTTTGGGAGGCTAAGGCCGGTGGATCCCCGGAGGTCAGGAGTTTGAGATCAGCCTGGCCGGCATGGTGAAACCCTGTCTCTACTAAACATAGAAAAATTAGCCGGGCATGGTGGCAGGCACCTGTAATCCCAGCTACTCAGGAGGCTGAGGTGAGAGAATCACTTGGGAGGTGGATGCTGCAGTAAGCTGACATCACGCCACTGCACTCCAGCCTGGGAAAAAAGTGAGATTCTGTCTCAGAAAAACGACATAATAATAATCTATGACACAAATTTACTTATATAACACTAGCAAACCCCCATGACACAAATTTACCTATATAACACACCTGCACATTTGCCTCTGAACTTAAAAGTTAAAATTTAAAAAAAAAGCAAGCAACAGGGGTCATGTCTCGAGACCATCCACAGGTGGGAGTTGGGAGCAGGCGGGGGAAGAGCCTTCTCTAAATTGCAACCCAAAATAAACAATCATAAACAAGGCCAATCATACAATCATCATCTCCGAGATCGCCACCAGATGATCGGAGCCAACAAACCTCCTAAAACAGCCGCTTCTTCACAGTTCTTGCGTCTGTCTGAGAGAGACCTCAACACACGCACGTTCCAAACCAAGAGGCCCAAAGGTCATTTCTGAAGTCACATCCTCCATCCACTCGCCAGGCAAGGCCAAAACAAATAGGAGCTGATAAGCCGGCTCTATACTGAGTAGAGAAGGGTCAGCTTATCACTCAGCAGGCCCTGCCCCAAATGGAAAGACATGTCCCTCTGCTTGGCCCAGAGACGGGAATGTGTTCAACAGCACAGAAACAAACAAAAAAAAGAAAGAAAGAAATAACATGACTCCAAATGGAGTTCATTCCATCGGAATAGAGTTTCTCATAAGACGGCACAATTCTTTGCATAGGACCATCCCGTGTGTATGGTAGGACATTGAATGGTACCCTGCCTCTATCCCCCGCCACCAATACCTATAGCAGCTACACCCCAGCTGTGACAATCAATAGTGTTTCCAGGCATTGCCAAGTGTTCTCTGGGAGACAAAATCACCCCCTGTTAAGAAACACTAGGTTAGGATCACGCTACTGGTTGTTTCAGATAAACCCCAATGTTTTCTTTTATTTTTGAGACAGTCTCACTCTGTCACCCAGGCTGGAGTGCAGTGGCTGGCACGATCTCCACTCACTGCAACCTCTGCCTCCTGGGCTCTGCTGATCCTTGTGCTTTAGCCTCCCAAGTAGCTGGGACTACAGGTGTGCGCCACCCCACCCAACTAATTTTTGGGGGTTTTTTTTGAGACAGAATCTCACCCTGTCACCCAGGCTGGAGTGCAATGGCACAATCTCACCTCACTGCAACCTCTGCCTCCCAGGTTCAAGTGATTCTCCTGCCTCAGCCTCCCGAGTAGCTGGGATGACAGGTGTACACCATCACGCCTGGCTAACTTTTGTATTTTTAGTAGAGACAGGGTTTCACCATGTTGGCTGGGATGGTCTCGAACTGCTGACCTTGTGATCCACCTGCCTCAGCCTCCCAAAGGGCTGGGATTACAGGCGTGAGCCAATGTGCCCACCTAATTGTTGCATTTTTAGTGGAGATGGGATTTTATCATGTTGGCCAGGCTGGTCTCAAACTCTTGGCCTCGAGTGATCTGCCCACCTCGGCCTCCCAAAGTACTGGGATTATAGGTGTGAGTCACTGCGCGCAGCCAGCCCCAACATTTTAGCTCTTTATTGCCCACTTAGGTGACAGTCTCTGACTAGGCCTCAGTTTCCACATCTGTAAAATGGGAGCTCCTGGTTGATGGATAGTGATTCAGGCACCTGCCACCATGCTCAGCTAATTTCTGTGTTTTTAGTAGAGTCAGAGTTTCACCATGTTGGCTAGGCTGGTCTCAAACTCCTGGCTTCAAGTGATCTGCCCACCTCGAACACCCCAAGTGTTGGGATTACAGGTGTGAGCCACCATGCCCAGGCTTCACAATACATATTTTAAAAAGAAATAACACAAAAATGTAGAATGTGGAAGTCCCCTGCAGTGCTCTCAACCACTATGAACATTTGTATATCCTGCTGGCATGCTCTAAACACACACACAGGCAGCTCCATATGTATTTTCTTACGTTCTCTATCTACACCCAAATAGATACATAATACTTATATGTTTTGTGAAAATGGACTCACGCTTTACACTTTTTTGCAACATTAATGAATTAAAACATAAAGTGGCAAGTGCCTGTAGTCCCAGCTACTCGGGAGGCTATGGCAGGAGAATCACTTGAATGCAGCAGGGGGAGGTTGCAGTGAGCTGAGATCACACCACTGCACTCCAGCCTGGATGACAGAGTAAGTCTCGGCTGGCACATGCCTGTGTGGCGGCACATGCCTATAATTCCAGCTACTTGGGAGGCTGAGGCAGGAGAATGGCTTGAACTCAGGAGGCAGAGGTTGTAGTAAGCCGAGACTCTGCCATTGCACTCCAGCCTGGGCAACAAGAGCAAAACACTGTCTCAAAATAAATAAATGAATAAATAAATAAATTGGATGGGTGCAGTGGCTCATGCCTGTAATTCCAGCACTTTGGGAGGCCGAGGCGGGCGGATCACTTGAGGGGAGTTCAAGACCAGCCTTGCCAACATAGTGAAATCCCATCTCTACTAAAAATACAAAAAAAAATTTTTTTAAATAGCCAAGCATGGTGGCAGGCACCTGTGATTCCAGCTACCCATGAGGCGGAGGCAGGAAAATTGTTTGAGGCCAGGAGGTGGAGGCTGCAGTGAGCCGAGATTGCACTACTGCACTCCAGCTTGGGTGACAAACCGAGACTCTGTCTCAAAAAAAATAAAAAGGTTTCCTCTCTCTGAGCCTCAGTTTCCACATCTGTAAAATGGCAGTATCCTAACAGGACCCACAAAAATCACAATCTATAAAAGACTGATAATTATCTTTCACCAAAATTCAAACTCAAGCTGTTCAAAAGATACCAGTGGGAAAATTAAGAGGCAAGCACACAGCCGGGCGCAGTGGCTCACACCTGTAATCCAAGCACTTTGGAGGCCAAGGCAGGAGAATCACCTGAGGTCGGGAGTTCAAGACCAGCCTGACCAACATGGTGAAACCCCATCTTTAAAAAAAAAAAAAAAAGGCAAGCACACATCGAGAAAAAATATTTGCAAAGCATGTATTGCCACAAAGGGTGTGGATATTAGACACATAAAGAACTCTTACAACTCAACAGTAAGAGGACAAATTTGGCCAGCCTTGGTGGGTCACATCTGTAATCCCAGCACTTCAGGAGGCGGAGGTGGGAGGATTGCTTCAGCTCAGGAGTTCAAGACCAGCCTGGACAACATAATGAGACCTTGTCTCTACTAAAAATTAAAAAAAAAAAAAAAAAAAAAAAAAAAGAATTAGTCAGGTGTAGTGGTGCACTCCTGTAGTGCCAGGTACTAAGGAGGCTGAGGCAGGAGGATCCCTTGAGGCCAGGAGGTCGAGGTTGCCATGAGCCATGATTGAGCCACTGTACTCCAGCCTTTGGGACAGAGCAAGACCAAGAAGGAGGAGGAGGAGAAGGAGAAAGAAAAGCAGAAGGAGAAGGAGGGGAAAGGGAAGAGGAAGAGAAAGGAGGAGGAGGGGAGGAAGAAGAGGAGGAAGGAGAAGAAGGAGAAGGAGGAGGAGGAGGGAGAGAAGAAGGAGGGGAAGGGGAAGAGGAAGAGGGAGGAGGAGGGGAAGAAGAGGAGGAGGAGGAGGAAGGAGGTAGAGGAGGAGGAAGAGGAGAAAAGGAGGAAGAACAGGAGGAAGAAGGACAAATCTAATATTGTTGACAATCTAGTTTTTTTTTTAATGTACCAAATATTTGAAGAGGCACTTTCCCAAAGAAGGTAAAGAGATGGCATGTAAACACCTGAAAAGATATTTACCATCATTATTCATACAAATTAAATCCACAGTGAGACACCACTATAAGCCTGCTAGAATGGCTAGGACCAAAAACAACACTATCAAGTGCTGTCAAGGATGTGGAGAAACTGGAACTCCCCGACACAGCTAAGGGGAATGTAAAATGATAAACCACTTTGGAAACACTTTGGTGGTTTCAAATGTCAGACTGGTTCACTTCTCTCTCTCTCTCTCTCTCTCTCTCTCTCACTGCAACCTCTGCTTCCTGGACTCAAGTGATTCTCCTGCCTCAGCCTCCGAGTAGCTGGGATTACAAGTGCTCACCACCACACCCGGCTGATTTTTGTATTTTTAAGTAGAGACAGGGAGGGTTTCACCATGTTGACCAGGCAGGTCTCAAACTCCTGACCTCAGGTGATCCTCCCGCCTCAGCCTCCCAAAGGGCTGGGATTACAAGCATGAGCCACCGCGCTCATCCTGGTTCACTTCTCTCTAAATCCTTCATCTCCCACCCGTACCAACAAGGCAGCTGCCTCCTCCTTGATGGCCCAGTGTCCACTCCTGCCCCCTAGAGTCCATTCTCACCACTGCAGCCACGGGATTCTCTGTTTTAAATACATTATAATCCGTGGGTGCTCCTCCCATTGCTGAGCTGGGAAGACCAGGTCCTGGAGATGGCGCTAGAAAACAGTCCCTGCCCTCATGGAGCTTACAGTTGAATCACACAACCACACAAATGAATATACTCTTACAAATGGAAGTCTGTGCTATTCACTGGTTCATTCAACCCTATCATACTGGTGCTTGTTTCTAAAACACAGCTGGCACTCCAGTTCTCTTAGAGTAGAAAATAAAAGAAGAAAACAATTTTTAAATAAAGTAATACACAGCTGGTCTTTCATTCCTCTGCCACTTTCAACCACAAAGAACCTCTCCTCCTGGAAAACTCTTATTTATCCATCAAAACCCAGCTTAAAGTTTACTTCCCAGATTCACCTTTCTCCTACACCTCACAAAATGAGCTCCTTCTTTCACTGTGCCACTAGGGAAGTCAACAAACCTTTTAAGCATTCAAGAAGTGCTAGAGAAATAAGCTGAGAAAGGAAGTTGTCCTGGGTACAAAAGTGAAACTTCATCCATTAAAAACGTAAAATCACTAGAATGAATAAAAGAATTTGGGAAACAGAATTTGTTTTCTTTTTCTGTTTCTTGAATAAACTCTAGCCTGTTGAATAAACTCTAGCCTGTTGAATAAACTGTTTTTCAGATAATTCAATTATCTAAATAACAGAAAAGTGGCTATAAACTCAGATGTAGAGTTTTTTAAATAAAAGAATATGATATAAATTCTATGCTAAAATTTTAAAAATCTCAATGAAACTGAGCTTTTGATAAATATGTAAATTACCAAAATTAATTCAAGAAGGAATAGAGGCAGTGAATGGATAAATAAATAATGATGAAAGAAACTAGGGATATGATGAAAAATAACCTCCAAAAAGGTCAATCCCCAATGGTTCATGGAATCATTTAACCTTCAAAAGCTCAAGAAATAGATAAAGATTTCTAGGATTTGTGGAATCACTAAACTTCAAAAGTTCAAGAAATAGATAAAGATTTCTAAAATAGATGAGAAATTTCCTAATCATTCCATAAACAGCTCAATCCTGGTACAAAACCTGACAATCTACCAAAAATTTTTTAAGATCAATTTCTCTCTCTCTCTGTCTCTCTCTCTCGTAGACACACACACACACACACACACACACACACACACAGAGTTAAGTAAATAAAACTAGATCCACTAACTCTTTTTTTGTGTGAGACGGGGTCTCACTCTGTTGCCCAGACTGGAGTACATGGTTGGATCGTAGCTCACAGCAGCCTCTACGTCCTGGGCTCAAGTGATCCTCCCATATCAGCTTCCCAAGTAACTGGGACTGTAAGCACACACCACCATGCCTGGCTAAGGTTCACAGACTCTTATCCATAATTCTGAAAACCTAGATGCTCTGGGCACACAACATTTTTGGCAAAGACCGGGCATGGTGGCTCATGCCTATAACCCCAGCACTTTAGGAGGGTGAGGTAGGTAGATCACCTGAGGCCAGGAGTTCAAGACCAGCCTGGCCAACATGGTGAAACCCTGTCTCTATTAAAAATACAAAAATTAGTGGGGCGTGGTTGCAGGCACCTGTAGTCCCAGCTACTCAGGAGGCTGAGGCAGGAGACTCACTTGAACGCAGGAAGCAGAGGTCGCAGTGAGCTGAAATTGCGCCACTGTACTCCAGCCTGGGCAACAAGAGCAAGACTCTGTCTTAAAAAAAAAAAAATTGGCATAAATTTGGTACCAAAACTTATTTGATAACTAACTTCACTAAAAGTGATGTGAGTCTATTTATATTGTTGATGACACCTATATGAATATTTGTGAATTTTCTCTGCTGAAATATTAATATATTTCTCTGCTGAAATAATTGCTGGATTACAAATATTAATATGCTCTATATACACCATAAGGGGTGTTAGGTAGTAACACATTATATGCACTCTATTGAATGTGTGTGTGTGTGTGTGTGTGTGTGTGTGTGTGTGTGTTAAAACAATAAACCATCATAACCCTAGAGATTTATGCCAGGAACACATGTATGAATCAATGTGGGCAGCAATGTGTTGGAACTGGCTCAAAATGGGTCACACGGGCCAATGGGCAGCATCTCTTCCCAACCTACCCTCAGTGCTAACATGCTGGGTAGCTTGAGTCACCCACAGCACAGGTATTTACACCACTGGAATTGGCAAATGCTACAAATTTGGGACACTCTTTTTTTCCATTGCCCAGCACTTTCTTGAACATTGGGAAATCTTTTTTTTTTTTTTTGAGACGGAGTTTCGCTCTTGTTACCCAGGCTGGAGTGCAATGGCGCCATCTCGGCTCACTGCAACCTCCACCTCCCGGTTCAAGCAATTATTTTGCCTCAACCTCCCAAGTGGCTGGGATTATAGGCGCGTGCCACCATGTCTGGCTAATTTTTGTTTTTTTTAGTGGAGACGGGGTTTTGCCATGTTGGTCTCAAACTCCTGACCTCAGGCGATCCACCCACCTCAGCCTCCCAAAGTGCTCACAGACATGAGCCACAGCACCCAGCGTTGTTTGATGAAATCTTTATCCATTTCTGATACAAAAGCTTAGTAAATTAGTAGTGGGAGGATATTTTTATTGTCCAGTGGGGGCAGTATAGCCCAGTTAAACACAAAGGCTCAGAAGTTCTATTGCCTGTGTTTAAATTCTGATTCTTCCACTTTCCGTTTTTTTTTATGGGTTTTCTGAACCTAAGCTTTCGCCTATGCATATGAAATAATCATAGTTCCTACCCCTGAAGGCTCTCTGGAGGAATTAAGTGAAATAATTCCTGTAAAATGCTTAGAAAAATCCCTGGCAAATATTAGTAGTAAGAACCTAGTAAATGGTAGCTACTGCTATGAATTGTTAAAAATAGGAAAACATTATATCTTCTTGGTAATAAGTGGTTCTAACTGAATCATTGTATCATGTTTAACAAGGAGACCAGGCAAGGTGGCTCATGCTTGTAATGCCAGCACGTTGGGAGGCTGAGGTGGGCAGATCGCTGGAGGTCAGGAGTTTGAGACCAGCCTGGGCAACATGGTGAAACCCTGTCTCTACAAAAAATGCAAAAATTAGCCAGGAGTGGTGGTGTGTGCCGACAGTCACAGCTACTTGGGAGGAGGAGGCAGGAGAATCACTTGAACTTGAGAGGCAGAGGTTACAGTGAGCCGATATCATGTCACTGTACTCCAGCCTGGGTGACAGACCAACACTGTCTCAAAATAAAAATAAAAATAAATAACAAGGGAACACAAGCTTTCTTATTATAATTAAGGAAGTAACATGTCATTATTAGAATTCCTGATGTCGTCAGCTAAAATTTAGATGTCCTGAGCATCACAGTATAGCACGCACACCCAAACACACAAAGAAAAAGTAGTATTAAGAGAAAAGGAGGCCAGACATGGTGGTTCATGCCTGTAATCTGAGCACTGTGGGAGGCCGAGGCAGGTGGATCACCTGAGCTCAGGAGTTCGAGACCAACTGGTCAACATTGTAAAACCCTGCCTCTACTAATAATACAAAAAAAATTAGCTGGGCATGGTAGCACACGCCTGTAATCGCAGCTACTCTGGAGGCTGAGGCAGGAGAATTGCTTGAACCCAGGAGGCAGAGGTTGCAGTGAGCCAAGACTGTGCCATTGCACTCCAGCCTGCGCAACAAAAACAAAAACTTCCTCTCAAAAAAAAAAAAAAAAAAAGAGAGAGAGAGAGAAAAGGGGCTCAAATAATTTTTCACCTATTTGCCCTAGAAAACCCTAGCTGAAAAACTATTCGAGTTAACAGGAATTTAGGAAGATAACAAGGACAAAATAAATACTTAAATATTTTTTTTTTTTTT
>PVKV010032690.1:0-19530 GCA_004027835.1 Alouatta palliata
AAGCTCGCTTCCCGATTCTGGGTTAGGCCAAGGAAAATAAATTCTTTTACCCTGGTGCAGTTTTTCATCTCCATTCAATTATCCTCTTTATTCTCTTTTGTTCAAGCTATGTCATGCAACAGCATAGGGATGTGTGTTTTATTGTCGTCCCAAGCACACTAGAAGGAATTCGGAAACTTCCCACGCAGTTGTAATGTTTGCAATTTGTTGCATTGTCCGCATTCTTAAGATAGCAATCAGTTTGCTGATCAAATTATTACATGCAAAGTCGTTCAGTAATTCTTTTCCTATAAAACTATTTTGGAAAACAATAAGCATATTATGTTTAATAGTGACATTTATATAGCATACTTAAATTTATTATTTTTATTATTTATTTTTATATCCATGCAAACTTATTGGTCGTCAGGAACTGTAAAGAGTTAAATACAAAAATAAGTAAGACGTACTTCCAGCCATTAGGAAACGTACAGTCTAGGCACTTAATAGTCATATTAGCTAATATTCTCTTGACTTCAAGAGAGTCTTATCTTGCTAAAGAGGATGCTGTCTTATTTCTTACTATAATATTGCTGTGCCACGGATCAATTTCCTGGCTCTTGGTTGTTTTCTGTTAGATTTCTTAAAATTGCAGCCTAGGATTTCATTTAGTTAACTTCTCCTTTTCACTACTTTACACTAATCAGATTTTTTGCTTGATATTTATTTGAAAATATGTTAAATTTGCTATTAGGAAACAGATTTGAAACAACGTGTAAAAACAAATCTCAAAGAATATAATTAATGTTTTTGATTGTGGTAAAAACAGTTAACACAAGATCTATTCTTTTACCAATTTTTAAGTGTACAGTAGAGGATTGTTAACTATAGGCAGAATGTTGTACAGCAATTTTCTAGGACTTATATATCTTGTATAAGTGAAACATTATACCTATTGAGCAACAACTCCCCTGTTCCCTGTCCCATCAGCCCCTGGCAACTACCACTGTACTTTCAGTTTCAATGAATTTGACTATTTTAGAAGTGGAAACGTGGTATTTTGAGAGTGAATAGCATTAAAATACGCTATTGTAATAATTTTGTTTTTTGCTTATTTTAAGAAAATATTTTTATCACATCTTGTTGCTTATGCTGCTATGGAGGTCAAAAGGTTCTGATTTTTCTAGATATAAGAAGTGCAAAGACCATCAACTGGTTTATTTTTGTTTTAGTTGATGCTGTAGTATTAATACTACTATTATTATCAGTTAGTTTTCTACCCTGTTCAGGAACACTTTTTGATGAGAACCTCCAATGGTTTTGGAAATCTGAAAGATGATTAGCTTTTTCACAAAAGGAAGAACTTTCCTGCTGAGAGAGACAGTGGGACGCAGTGAAGAGGGCTCTGGACTGGGGAGATTGGGGCATTGCTTTCATCTGGTCCTCATTCTGCCATCAACTAGCTGAATGACTGGGGCTCTGACTCTTCAGCTCTGGACTGTGTCAGATGGATTTGGTGTGGATATTAGCAGTTTGAGCGAGCAGGGAGGAGGAGGGAGCTGAGCTGAGGAGATTCATTTAAGTGGTCACAAGGCTGACCCTGGGGTCTTAATGTTGATGCTCCGCTTCAGGCTCCATCGAAAGGTGGGAACCAACTGGTAATCTACCTTTTTCTCCTGCCTTGTTCCTCCTTCTTTTCCGTCTCCACCATCAGTAGGTCCATTTGTAGCTGATTGGGAGAAAACCAGTTGGAGAGTCATCATGCCCCTCTAATCTTCATACTCCAAGAGTTAATATGTTTTGTGAATGGTTCTGTTATTTATTCTTATGAAGAACAGTTTTTTTATTTCTTCCTTACAGATAAAGAAATGAGGTTCAAGCTGGGTGCAGTGGCTCATGCCTGTAATCCCAGCTCTTTGGCAGGCTGAGGTGGGCAGATCACCTGAGGTAAGGGGTTCAAGACCAGCCTGACCAGTATGGTGAAACCCATCTTTAAAAAAAGAAAAAAAAAAAAAAAAAAAAAAAAAAAAAAAAAAAAAAAAAAAAAAAAAAAAAAAGAAAAGAAAGAAATGAGGTTCAGAAAGGTGAGTTCATTTTCCCAAATTCACAACAGAAGTCAGTGGTGGAACCTCACTTCAAATGTGATTATTTTAGCTCCAAAGCCAACATTCCATCCACTACAACATATAATAATTGTTTAAGCATTCAGTTGACCAGGATTATGTCTTTGCATTTAGGGTAAAGTGGCAGAAGAACTGACCCAGATGAGATATTTGTATATAAAATAATAAAATTCCAAGATAAGTTTGAGGTTGGCATGAGTTTAACCCAACAAATCTCTCACTCCTTCTGTAACAATCTCAATAAGGTTGTGCAGCCAGAATTGATGTCATAAAAGTAGAACCTGACTCCCTAAAGTTGGACTCAATTACATTCCCGAACCTTCATTTATTAGGGCAAGTGAGAAGGCATTCATTTAGCCAATGAGTCCTTTAATCCTTCAACACACATTTCGTGATCTTCATGGGACTGTTTGAATTCTGCTAGTATTAGCAATATACACACGAACATAGTGAAGTTCTTACTCTGGAGCAATTTTCACTCTAATGGAAAATACAAAAACGTAAGTACACAATCACACATGGGAGATGATGCTGGTACCAACGTAGTGCTGTGGGAGCACAGCAGAGCTCTAGCTGAGAATAGTGCAGGAAGGTTTTCTAGAGGAGATGAAGTTTTCCCTCAGTCATGATCAGTTTTCAAGAAATGGAAGCAGGATCTATCATGCAAAGGAAACAGCCTGTAAAAAGTCAGTCAGTAGTGAAGATGGCATACTTATGCAGAGAACATTGGAAAATTCTGTGTGGTTGGCACAGAGTGGGAAAGTGTGGAATGAAAGAGGTTTTTGTTAGTACAAAAATTTCTTACCCTACTAATAAAGAAATTATTATTATTATTATTATTTTGAGATGGAGTCTTACTCTGTCACCCAGGGTGAACTGTAGTGGCAATCTTGGCTCACTGCAACCTCTGCCTTCTGGGTTCAAGCTGTTCTCCTACCTCAGCCTCCCCAGTAGCTGGGATTACAGACACATAACACCATGTCTCACTAATTTTTGTGTTTTCAGTAGAGATGGGGTTTCACCATGTTGCCTGGCTGATCTCGAACTCCTGACCTCATGATCTGCCTGCCTTGGCCTCCCAAAGTGCTGGGATTACAAGTATAAACCACCACACCTGGCCAGACCTTATTATTACATTCAGTGTTTGTTAGGTACCAGCTGGTTAGTGAATGATTGAACTGTCTACTGACCTCCTTGTTCTCATATTAAGGATAGTAAAGCTTAAAATGTTCCTCCATGGTGGGTGGGGGCAATGTTCTTTGACTTCTTTGTCTCAACTCTGATCTATGAACTTCTAGTATTACATGGAGGGAGTTGTTCTGAAAAGTGGTGATGGAAGGCTGTGATTCTTGCTCAAGTGTGGAGGAAGGAAAAAGACAGTGACTCCTTCTGAGAGGCAGCCTACACTGTATCATTAGACTTTCTTCTGCTCTTTCCCTTTTTGGATCAAACTAAGAGGATGGTGGGGCCACACAGCAGTGAGAGACATTATCATCTTTAGAATAGTATTGATGTTTCTAAGCTGTCATTGATCATCGAAGGGAAAATTTTAAATTATTATTACTTGCTCTACCTTATACATAGCCAGTGAACATTCATTGCAATCTTCAAATGCATATGGATAAATTGGAGCACATTGTCAGTTTTTAACAAGTGTTTATAGCCTAATAAAAAGTGAATGATTTGTGTAAACTGATGAAACATCATGCATTATAGAATGTGAGATATGTCATTATAGAATGTGAGGTAAGCAGAGAGAGATTTGGATGAGATGGGAAGTATGATACAAGATATGATGATTTCCAGTAGTAAAAAAAGCTTCTACTTTTTTGAGTGATTTCTATATGTGAAGCAGTATAAAAAGTTGACTAATTTAAATCTCACCACCATCTATTGGGTAAGCATTGAAGTATGTTATTCCTGTACTTTATATGAAATATTCATGAATCTGTTTGGCTGAAGAAACAGATGTATAAAATACAAGAGACGGAAATAAGATAAACGAAATAGTACCTTTCCCCTAATATTCTATATAGGCTCTAAAGTTTTCTAAAAAGATTGAAAAAAATTGTGAAGATAAGCATTTGACAGAAAGGGATCTTACCAACAAGCAACTCAAGGGTCATAGCAATTGCATAATGCTTTCTCTCGCACCAGACTAAATTTCTATCTCTCTTTTTCTTTTTTGATGTGGAGTCTTGCTCTGTCACCCAGGCTGGAGTACAATGGTGCAATCTCGGCTCACTGCAATCTCTGCCTCTAGGGTTCAAGTGATTCTCTCATCTCAGCCTCCCAAGTAGCTGAGATTACAGGTACCAACCATCATGCCTGGCTAATTTCTGTATTTTTGTAGAGACAGGGTTTCACTATGTTGGCCAGGCTAGTGAACTCCTGACCTCAGGTGATCTACCCACGTCAGCATCCCAAAGGGCTGCGATTATAGGTGTGAGCCACCGTGCCTGGCCTCTGTGTCTCTCTTAACACAACATGAGTCTTTCCAATATTTAACAGCCACCTTTGACGTTTCTGTCAGTGAGATGATCACCTTGACTCTAAAGCATTTAATATACCTGAAAACATAATATACCTGAAAAAAGTCAATTTTTTATGTGTAGTTAGTACCACATTTCGATTGAGGTATACATAACGTAAACTTACCTAGTAGGTTGATGGCTTTACTTTCTTCCTTTGATCCTGAAACTCTGAAAAAATAATTGGATGCCATTAGACACAGTGCATGACAGAAGATTGTTGACATTCATTCTGAAAGATTTTGTCTAAAGATAGAGCCCTTTGGAATGCCAGATATCTAGTGTCTGCTCCACTATCAGGAGAGAAAGGGCAGACTCAAAGTATCACATCTTTAAAGTTCTTCCACTGTGTCCCTGTCTTAAGTCCAAATCCCTGAGGCTCACGCTTAATTTAAGAATTGCAAAGAGAATGTTATTGAACAAGAGAGTGGAAGTTAAGTGGCTGATTTTGCCATTGGTAATGGAGTTTCAAAGGGAGTTATTAAAATGTTACCAAAGCATGCATATGTATACAGACACATACAGGCACATTTTGGTTGGTGTCCAGGTTCTTTAGAGGCATTAAAAGAAATCTACCCCCTTAACCACAGTACAATAAAAACTTTGTTAAAACATGCTGAATGCTATGCCTGCAAGACTTTGAGTCCAATTTTCACAGCTTGCAATGCTCAGAGGACACCATCTACTTGAGTTTCAATTAGATTGCCAAAAACCTAGGAGAACTAGACCTCAAATAATTTGCTACCAGTCCAGTTTCTAATTAGACATAGAATGATCCTAGCTCTATGACGTTGCTATAAGCATCCACATAAACAGAATCACAACTTAGACAATGTTTGGGGAATGCACATTTTTTCTGTTACTCAATCTTCTGCTCCTATGGGATATTTCAATTTGGAGATAGCTACATCAGCATAAGTTAGTAAACCTGTCCACACAATTAACAGTATTAATTTAGAATAATCTGTTTATTGAATGGTTTGATATAATATAGAACCCCCATTCACTGTTTCCACAATGGTGATGAATTTGGGTTTTCCTGCTTTTCAACGTTTTTTTTTTTTTTTTTTTTTGTAAAGCAAGTTTGTCTACAAAGATAAAAACATGAGACAGGTCATGTATGTTGAAATGGCTAAAATGGGTAATTTTTGACCAGGCTTGGTGGCTCATGCCTGTATTCCCAGTACTCTGGAAGGTCAAAGTGGGTGGATCACTTGAGTCCAGGAGTTTGAGACCAGACTGGGAAACATAGTGAAACTCTGTCTCTACTAAAAATACAGAAGTTGGCCAAGTGTGGTGGCGTGTGCCTATGGTCTCAGATGCTTAGGCAGGAGAATCGCTTGAACCCAGAAGGTGGAGATTGCAGTAAGCCGAGATTGTGTCACAGCTCTCCAGTCTGGGTGACACAGCAAGACTCTGTCTCAAAAGAAAGGGGAGTAATATTTGTTTGTTTCAGTTCGGGGGCCAAGTAATTTGGTCCCAGAGAACCACACTGAATGCAAGTTTGTCTCCATTCTCTTCTGTCTCAGTTATCAACGTATGACTTGAGTGAGAAGCTGTAGATATGAGGAAAGGAAGAGAATCAATTAATGAAAGGAACAAGAATGTGCTTTACCTACAAGCCTTATAGTAAACTGTGTTACATGTAGGGAGACTCCTGATTCAGCCATATTAAATAGGCAGAGTCTGAGAGGAGTTGATGCCTTTCAGTGATGGTGAGGAGAGGGGTGAATTGGATACAAAGAAATCTGAATATGTTTTGCAATTTTGGTACTGGGGAATAGAGCTTCATGATTTTAAATTTAATTGGAAATAAGAATTGATATGTGAATAGGATGCAGTAATGACCTTCATGTGATACAGGGACTTAATGATTATGTAAGTTTTTTGGCATCTGTAATTTATATCAAATACACAGAAAAGTGTAAAAACCTGTTCATTCTTTAGTCATTTCTTGAGAGTCTATTTTATACCCAAGACATTGAAAGTACAGCAGTGAATAAAATGGACCCAAATCCTGTCCTCATAGAGTGTTCTAGTTGGATGACCCAGATAATAAATAATGTAAATAAATAAAACTTATGGAGTATGTTGGTGATAAACACAACAAAAACAATTAGGCAGGGCAGTGAGATAGGCAGCAATGGATAAGAACTGCAGGCCTAACTAAACATGGAAAGGAACAGCCAGTACCAACCACTGCATAAACATACCAAATTTTAAAGACCATTGATACAATGAAGAAATCGCATCAACTAACGAGCAAAACAACCAGCTAACATCAAAATGGCGGCATCAAATTCACACATAACAATATTAACCTTAAATGTAAATGGGCTAAATGCCCCAATCAAAAGACACAGACTGGAAAACTGGATAAAGAGTCAAGATCCATTGGTGTACTGTATTCAGCAGACCCATCTCACATGCAAAGACACACATAGGCTCAAAATGAAGCAATGGAGAAAGATTTACCAAGCAAATGGAGAGCAAAAAAAAAAAGCAGGGGTTGCCGACTTAGCCTCTGATAATATAGTCTTTAAACCAACAAAGATCAAAAGAGACAAAGAAGGGCATTGCATAATGGTAAAGGGATCAATGCAACAAGAAGAGCTAATGATCCTAAATATATGTGCACCTAGATAAATAAAGAAAATTCTTAATGACCTACAAAGAGACTTAGACTCCCACACAGTAATAGCGGGAAACCTTAACACCCCACTGTCAATACTAGACAGATCAATGAGATGGAAAATTAACAAGGATATCCAGGACATGAACTCAGATCTGGAACAAGTGGACCTAATAGACATCTACAGAACTATCCACCCCAAATCCATAGAATATGCATTCGTCTCAGCACCACATCACACTTACTCTAAAATTGACCACATAATTGGAAGTAAATCACTCCTCAGTAAATGCAAAAGAACGGAAATCATAACAGTTTCTCAGACCACAGTGCAATCAAATTAGAATTCTGGATTAAGAAACTCACTCAGCGCCACTGCACTCTAGCTTGAATGACAGAACAAGACCCTGTCTCAAAAAACAAAACAAGAGAGGGATCCAAGATGGCTGAATAGGAACAGCTCTGGAGTGCTATTTTGATTGGTCTGCTATAATATAGCTAGAACAATGCAGAGGGTGAGTGATCACCACATTTCCAAATGAGTTTTTACTGCCCACAGACCAGGAGATTCCCCAGGCTAAAAAGCACCATGAGTTTCTAGCATGGCTGTTTCAGCCAGCATGGTAGGTTTCTGCACAAATACTCACACACATCTGGGTGGCTATTTCAACTGGCACCTGGAACTCCTAGGAGACAGAGTCACCCATTCAACTGAAAAAGAGGGGACTGAAACAGGGAGCCAGGTGATCTGGCTTGGCAGGTCCCACCCCCACAAAGACCAGTAATCTAAAACGCTCTGGACTGAGACTTTTGCAGGAAGCACAGCTGGACCCAGGATGGTCCAGCTCTGTGGGGGTAAGGTATCCACCATTACTGAGGCAGTCCACAACTACTGAGGCAGTCCACCATTACTGAAGCAGTCCACCATTACTGAGGCAGCCCGCCATTACCAAGGCAATCTGCCATTACTGAGGCAGTCCACCATTACTGAAACAGTCCACCTTTACTGAGGCAGTTCTAACTCTACCTCTGAAAACAAAAATACAAGGAAATTTACACAGCAGCTGGGCAGAGTCTGTGGCAGCTCAGCAATGCCTCTGCTGGCAGACTGTGACTAGACTACTTCCTTGTTCGGCAGGGCATCTCTGAAAAAAGGCAGCAGCATGTCAGGAGCTTATAAATAAAGCCCCACCTTCCCAGGACAGAGCACCTGGGAAAAAAAGGCGGTTATGAGTTCTGCTGCAGCAGACTTAAATGTACCTGCCCAGCAGCTGTGAACAGAACAACAGAGCTTGCAGCACAGCACTTGAGCTCCCATAAGGGACAGATTGTCTCCTCAAATAGCTCCCCTACCCCCATATATCAAAAGAGACACCCCATAAAGGAGAGCTCAGGCTGACATCTGGTGGGTACCCTTCTGGGATGAAGATAACCAAAGAAGAAACTGGCAGCAATCCTTACTTTTCTGCAGCCCCTGAAGGTTATCCCCAGGCAAGCAGGGTCTGGACTGGACCTCCAGCAGTCCTGAAGCAGAGGGGCCTGATTGTTAGAAGGAAAACTATAAAACAGAAAGAAATAGCTTCAACATCAACAAAAAGGATATCCACTCAGAGACCCCATCTGAAAGTCACCAACTACAAAGACCACAGGTAGATAAATCCACAAAGATGGGAAGAAACCAGTGCAAAAAGGATGAAAACACCCAAAACCAGAACGCCTCTCCTCCTCCAAGGGATCACAACTCCTCACCAGTAAAGGAACAAAGCTAGATGGAGAATGAGTCTGATGAACTGACAGAAATAGGCTTCAGAAGGTGGATAATATCAAACTTCTCTGAATCAAAAGAACATGTTCTAACCCAACGCAAAGAAACTAAGAACCTTGAAAAAGGGCTAGATGAAATGCTTACCAGAATAAACAGCTTAGAGAAGAATATAAACAACCTAATGGTGCTGAAAAACACAGCACGAGAACTTCATGAAGCATATGCAAGTTTCAACAGCCGAATCAACCAAGCAGAAGAAAGGATATCAGAGATTGAAGATCAACTCAATGAAATAAAATGAGAAGGCAAGATTAGAGAAAAAAGAGTGAAAAGAAATGGACAAAGCCTCCGAGAAATACGGGATTATGAGAAAAGACCTAATCTACATTTGTTAGGTGTATCTGAATGTGACGGAGAGAAAGAATTCAAGCAGGAAAACACTCTTCAGGATATAATCCAGGAGAACTTCCCCAACCTAGCAAGGCAGGCCAACATTCAAGTCTGGGAAATTCAGAGAACACCACAAAGATATTCCTCAAGAAGACTAACCCCAAGGGACATAACCCTCAGATTCTCCAGTGTTGAAATGAAGGAAAAATGCTAAGGGCAGCCAGAGAGAAAGGTCAGGTTTCCCATAAAGGGAAGCCCATTAGACTCACAGTGGATCTCTTGGCAGAAAACCCTACAAGCCAGAAGAGAGTGGGGGCCAATATTCAACATCCTTAAAGAAAGGAACTTTCAACCTAGAATTTCATATCCAGCCAAATGAAGCTTCATAAGTGAAGGAGAAATAAAATCCTTTACAGACAAGCAATTGATGAGAGATTTCATCACCACCAGGCCTGCCTTACAAGAGCTCCTGAAGGAAGCACTAAACGTGAAAAGGAACAACCAGTACCAGCTACTCCAAAAATGTACCAAATGATAAAGACCACTGTCACAATGAAGAAACTGCATCAACTGATCAGCAAAACAACCAGCTAGCATCAAAATGGCAGGATCAAATTCACACGTAACAATATTAACCTTAAATGTAAATGAACTAAATACTCCAATCAAAAGACACAGACTGGAAAAATGGATAAAAGGTCAAGACCCATTGGCATGCTGTATTCAGGAAACCCATCTTACATGCAAGGACACACATTGGCTCAAAATAAAGAGATGGAGGAAGATTTACCAAGCAAAGGGAGAGCAAAAAAAAGTAGGAGTTGCAAACCTAGTCTCTGATAAAATGGTCTTTAAACAAACAATGTTCTTCACATGTACCTCAAAACCTAAAATGCAATTAAAAAAAATAAAAAAATAAACCAACAAAGATCAAAAGAGACAAAGGAGGGCATCACATAATGGTAAAAGGATCAATGTAACAAGAGGAGCTAACGATTCTAAACATATATGCACCCAATACAGGAGCACCCAGATACATAAAGCAAATGCTTAATGGCCTACAAGGAGACTTAGACTCCCACACAATAATACTGGGAGACTTTTACACTCCGCTGTCAATATTAGACAGATCAGTGAGACAGAAGATTAACAAGGATATCCAGGACTTGAACTCAGATCTGGACCAAGCAAACCTAATAGACATCTACAGAACTCTCCACCCCAAATCCACGGAATATATATTCTTCTCAGCACCACATCACACCTACTCTAAAATCGACCACATAATTGGAAGTAAATCACTCCTCAGCAAATGCAAAAGAACGGAAATCATAACAAATAGTTTCTCAGGCCACAGAGCAATCAAATTTGAACTCAGGATCAAGAAACTCACTCAGGATCAAGAAACTCACTCAGAATCACACAACTTGGTGGAAACTGAACAACTGGCTCCTGAATGTTGACTAAATAAACAATGAAATGAAGGCAAGAATAAAGATGTTCTTTGAAATCAATGAGAATGAAGACACAATGTACCAGACTCTCTGGGACACATTTAAAGCAGTGTCTAGAGGGAAATTTACAGCAATAAATGCCCACATGAGAAACAAGGAAAGATCTAAGATCAACACCCTATCATCAAAATTGAAAGAGCTAGAGGAGTAAGATAAAAAACAAACAAACAAACAAATAAACAAACTCAAAAGCTATCGGAAGACAAGAAATAACTAAGATCAGAGCAGAACTGAAGGAGATAGAGAAACAAAAAACCTTTCAAAAAATTAATAAATCCAGGAGCTGGTTTTTTGAAAAGATCAACAAAGTAGACCACAAGCCAGATTAATAAACAAGAAAAGAGAGAAGAATCAAATTGATGCAATAAAAATACAAACTACCATCAGAGATTACTGCAAACAACTCTATGCATATAAACCAGTAAACCTGGAAGAAATGGATAAATTCCTGGACACTTGCACCCTCCCAAGCCTAAAACAGGAAGAAGTTGAAACCCTGAATAGATCAATAACAAAGGCTGAAGTTGAGGCACCAATTAATAGCCTACCAACCAGGAAAAGTCCAGGTCCAGATGGGTTCACAGCTGAATTCTACCAGACATACAAAGAGGAGCTGGTACCACTCCTTCTGAAACTATTCCAAACAATCCAAAAGAGGGAATCCTTCCCAAATCATTTTATGAGACCAATATCATCCTGATACCAAAACCCAGCATATACTCAACAAAAAAAGAAAACTTCAGGCCATTATCCACGATGAACATAGATGCAAAAATCTTCAATAAAATACTGGCAAATTGACTGCAACAGCACATCGAAAAGCTTGTCCATTATGATCAAGTAGGCTTCATCCAGGTGATGTAAGGCTGGTTCAACATACACCAGTCTATAAAAGTAATCCACCACATAAACAGAACCAAAGACAAAAACCACATGATTATCTCAATAGATGCAGAGAAGGCCTTCTGCAAAATTCAAGAAACTCATTCAAAACCACACAACTACATGGAAACTGAACAACCTACTCCTTAATGACTACTGGATAAATAACGAAATGAACGCAGAAATAAAGATGTTCTTTGAAACCAATGAGAACAAAGACACAATGTACCAGAAACTCTGGGACATATTTAAAACAGTGTCTAGAGGGAAATTTATAGCACTAAATGCCCAAAAGAGAAGTGAGGAAAGATCTAAAATTGACATCCTAACGTCACAATTAAAAGAAACAGAGGAGCTAGATCAAACAAATTCAAAAGCTAGCAGAAGACAAGAAATAACTAAGATCAGAGCAGAACTGAAGGAGATAGAGACACATAAAAAAACCCTTCAAAAAATCAGTAAATCCAGGAGCCGGTGTTTTGAAAAAAATCAACAAAATAGATAGATGGCTAGCTAGACTAATGAAAAAAAAAAAAAAAAAAAGAGAGAGAGAGAAGAATTGAACAGATGCAATAAAAAATAATAAAGAGGAGATCACCAATGATCCCACAGAAATACAAACTACCATCAGATACTACTACAAACATCTCTATGCACATAAACCAGTAAATTTAGAAGATATGGATAAATTCCTGGACAGAGGCCTTCAACAAAATTCAACAACTCATTAAGCAAAAAATGCTCAATAAACTAGGTATCAATGAAACGTATCTCAAAATAATAAAAGCTATTTATGACAAACCCACAGCCAATATCATGCTGAATGGGCAAAAACTGGAAGCATTCCCTTTGAAAACTGGCACAAAACAAGGGTGCCCTCTCTCACCACTCCTATTCAACATAGTATTGGAAGTTCTGGACAGAGCAATCAGGCAAGAAAATGAAATAAAGGATATTCAACTAGGAAAAGAGGAAGTCATATTGTCTCTATTTGCAGATGACATGATTGTATATTTAGAAGACCCCATTGTTTCAGACCAAAATCTCCTTAAGCTGGTAAGCAACTTCAGCAATGTCTCAGGATACAAAAATCAACGTGCAGAAATCACAAGCATTCCTATACATCAATAACAGACAAACAGAAAGCCAAATCATGAGCAAACTCCCATTCACAATTGCTACAAAGAGAATAAAATATCTAGGAATAAAACTAACAAGGGATGTGCAGGACCTCTTCAAGGAGAACTACAAACCACTGCTCAAGTAAATAAGAGAGGACACAAACAGATGGAAAAACATTCCATGCTCATGCTTGGGAAGAATCAACATTGTGAAAATGGCCATACTGCCCAAAGTAATTTATAGATTTAATGCTATCCCCATCAAGCTACCATTGACTTTCTTCACAGAACTGGAAAAAACCACCCTAAACTTCATATGGAACCAAAAAAGAGCCCGCATAGCAAAGACAATCCTAAGCAAAAAACCAAAACAAAACAAAACAAAAAACAAACAAACAAAAAAACAAAACAAAACAAAAAGCTGGAGGCATCATGCTACCTGACTCCAAACTATACTACAAGTCTACAGTAATCAAAACAGCATGTACTGGTACCAAAACAGAGATATAGACTAATGGAACAGAACAGAGGCCTTGGAAGTAATGGCACACATCTACAACCATCTGATCTTTGACAAACTTGACAAAAACAAGCAATGGGAAAGGATTCCCTATTTAATAAATGGTGTTGGGAAAACTGGCTAGCCATATGCAGAAAGCTGAAACTGGATCACTTCCTTATACCTTATACAAAACTCCAGATGGATTAAAGATTTAAACAAAAGACCTAACACCATGAAAACCCTAGAAGAAAACCTAGGCAATACCATTCAGGACAATAAGCATAGGCAAGGACTTCATGACTAAAACACTAAAACCAATGGCAACAAAAGCCAAAATAGGCAAATGAGATCTAATTAAATTAAGAGCTTCTGCACAGCAAAAGAAACTATCATTAGAGTGAACCACCAGCCAACAGAATGGAAAAAATTTCCGCAACCTACTCATCTGACAAAGGGCTAATATCCAGAATCTACAAAGAACTTAAACAAATTTACAAGAAAAAAGCAAACAACCTCATCGAAAAATGGGTGAAGGATACGAACAGAAAATTTTCAAAAGAAGACATTTATGCAGACAACAAAAACATGAAAAAAGCTCATCATTGCTGGTCATTAGAGAAATGCAAATCAAAACCACACAGAGATATCATCTCATGCCAGTTAGAACGGCGATCATTAAAAAATCAGGAGACAATAGATTCTGGAGAGGATGTGGAGAAATAGGAATGCTTTTACACTGTTGCTGGGAGTGTAAATTAGTTCAACCATTGTGGAAGACAGTGTAGTGATTCCTCAAGGATCTAGAAATAGAAATACCATTTGACCCAGCAATCCCATTACTGGGTATATACACAAAGGATTATAAATCATTCTAGTATAAAGACACATGTACACGTATGTCATTGTGTCACTGTTTACAATAGTAAAGACTTGGAACTAATCCAATGGACATCAAAGATAGACTGGATTAAAAAAATGTGGCACATATCGTCACGGAATACTATGCAGCCATCAAAAGGATGAGTTCCTGTCCTTTGCAGAAACATGGATGAAGTCATCATTCTCAGCAAACTGACACAACAACAGAAAACCCAATACTGCATGTTCTCACTCATAAGTGGGTCTTGAACAATGAGAACACATGGACATGGGGAGGGGAGCATGACACACTGGGGCCTGTTGGGGATTGGGGGCTATGGGAGGGATAGCAGGGGGTGGGGGAATTGGGGAGGGATAATTATGAGAAATACCTAATGTAGATGACAGGGGGTGGATGCAGCAAACCACCATGGCATGTGTATACCTATGTAACAATCCTGCATGATCTGCACGTGTACCCCAGAACTTAAAATATATTTAAAAAAATAAAAAAATGTAAAACAGTAAAAAAAAATATTATCTACTAAAAAAAAGGATATTAAGGTGAGGGGCATAGTTGGAATATCAACAAGGCCAGTGTTTAACAGGTTATATCAAAAGGTAATGGGAGGGTAAGGTAACTTAAAACCTCTGTTGTGAATAGAAGTGTGGAGAAACAGAGAGTCTGGGTCAATTGGTTGCATTTTGCCCTATGAAAGCAGCCAATGGCCATCCCTCGCCCACTTGAAACACTGTAATGGTGTGAGAGTGCATTCATTCATCTGTCTTTGAGTCAGGGTCTGCAGGTCAGACTTCCGCAGGTGGTGAGAACCACATCTCACACACACATATATATATATATATATTAATATATCTGTCATTATATATCTGTCCTTATGTTAAACTAAACATTATTTCATTTTGTTTTTCTTTTAGTTTTGAGACTAGGTCTTGCTCTGTCACCCAGGCTGGAGTGCAGTGGCAGGAACACAGCCCTTCGTAGCCTTGACTCCCTGGGCTGGGACCACCAGTGTGTGCTGCCACCCCTTGCTAATATTTAAAAAATATTTTGTAGAGACAGTGTCTTACATGTTGTTCAGGCTGGTCTCGAACTCCTGGGCCCAAGTAGTCCTTTCACCTTGCCTTCCCAAAGTGCAGGGATTACAGATGTGAGCTACTGCAGCTTTTAAACTGACGTCTCCAACACTAATCCATTATCACATGGTTTGTATTTACCTTCTCACCTTGGTTGCTTGAAATCTTTTCTGTAGTTTTGAATATAGTTGTGCTTATAGCTACCATTTTGATTTTTTTTTTGAGGTGGAATCTCACTTTTCACCCAGGCTGGAGTCCAGTGGTACAATTGCAGTTCACTGCAACCTCAGCCTCCCAGGTTCAAGCAATTCTCCTGCCTCAGCCTCCTAAGTAGTTGAGATTACAGATGCACACCACCATGCCCAGCTAATTTTTGTATTTTCAGTGGAGACAGGGTTTCACTATGTTGGCCAGGCTGGTCTCAAACTCTTGAGTTTTAGTGATCCACTCATCTTGGCCTCCCAAAGTGTTAGGATTACAGGTGTGAGCCACCACATCTGGCTCATTTTGCTTTTATTAAAATTTTTTTTTTTACCATCTATTCTTTGCTTCCTTTTCTTGTTTTTCTGCCTTCTTTTGGAATAATTCAATATGTTTAGTGTTTTATTTTATTTTGTTTATTGGCTTATTATCTGTACCTTGCAGTTTTATTCTTTAGTGATTACTCTAGGACTTACAATATGCATCTTTAACTCACATCAGATGGCCTTCATATGACATCACTTCATGATGAATATGAACCTTACAACAGTATATTTACTTTCCCATTCTTTTTTTTTTTTGCCATACATTGCAGTTTTATATTTAAATTTTTTTTGTGATAAACAGTCTTTTGATAAACAACTGATGTGGTTTTTGTTGTCTTTACTTGACGCTGATTGGTAAAATATTTGCTAACAGAAGTGATAGCAAAAAGCAGACCCTCAAAGATGAGATTCTGAGATTACTTGGAATGTCCTTGGTGGTGAACATCATGCTCAATTCTCTACCTATGGAAAATAGGATTCTGGCACTCTGTGGCATACAAAGGCATTATAACCAACCAAATTGTCACATGTGATTGATTGACAATTTTCTTACTGAAGCAAGTGGCTTGGATCATGAGGTGACTCCTGTACTTGACTTTGTGAGCACTACAAGGACCGTCGAAGAAGGGTGGCTACTCCTAACTACATTAAATAAGTTACACTAAAGAAATGACAAGTGGTTTATATGCTCAGCTAGAGGTGAAATCTGAGAACCAGAGAGCTTTTTAAATTTATTTTATTTATTTACATATTTTTATTTTTAAGAGTCTCACTTTGTCACCCAGGCTGGAGTGCAGTGGTGCAATCTTGGCTCACTGCAGCTTCTGCCTCCTGGGATCAAGTGATTCTTGTGCCTCAGCCTCCTGAGTAGCTGGGATTACAGGTGTGTGCCACCACGACCTGGCAAATTTTTGTATTTTTAGTAGAGCCAAGGTTTCACCAGGTTGTCCAGGCTGGTCTCGAACTCTTGACCTCAAGTGATCCACCTGCCTTGTCCTCCCAAAGTGCTGTGATTATAGGTGTGAGCCACCATGCCTAGCCCCAGAGAGTTTTTATGCAAGTCTTCAGCTACTTATATATTTCTTATTGCCATAGGTTTGACCTCATAGAAGTCAAATACGTAACTGTGCAATATCCTGAATTACATCAGGAATTGAGTTCAAAGTTTTTCTGCATCAAGAACATTGATTGGAGTGGGCATATAAGGTAGCACTTTAATGGATTGCTTACATTTCACCATAACATATAATTTGTTATAATATTTATATTGAATTTTTATTAGGTTAAGAAAGAATGCTTATTTTCTTCATTTATTTGTGAGTTTTGGCCATAAATTGGTGTTGAATGTTATCAAATGCTTTTCTATATTTACTGAGATAATCACATTTTTCTTTAATATTGGAGAAATATGTTAGCAGATTCTTTTTGCTTGTGAACATAAGAGGCAGAGACAATTGTATTTAGTTCATGAACACTGCCACTATTGGTTCAGGAAAGACTCTACCTTTATATAATGATGTATCAACTTTTACCCCTATTTTCTACTCTCTTTCTCTGGAACTCAGAAACCATTAAGGGAACTTTGTAATGAAAAATTAAATTTCCAACCACCACAACTGAATGGAAGCTTGGAACAGAAATAAAGTTATAGAAAATTTTAAAATGTTGTTTCTTACATGTCTAGGTTGTGGAACAAGATTGGTATCAGATACAGAAAGAATTCCAGTTTTAATATGAACTCCTGATACCTATAAAAATATTAAGTGAACAGGTAAAAACGTAATTGCAGAATTGTGTAAAATAACCATTTTTCACTTTCTTCCAAGCTTTATGCATGTATATTCATAGCTTAAAGTAGCTTTGTGTGTTTTTGTCATTTGTAAAAATTCACTGCCTACAGAGTATATCAAGTAAGTGACAATATTCAATCATTGAGCTATTTATTCAGCAACATATTGTTGAAGTCTCAGCATATATATGTTTCAGCTGCTGTGACAGTAAATAAAACATAATCCCTATTCCTGGGGAAGTCACTGCCCAGTGAGAGAAAGAGATAAGAACATAGGAAATTTCAAAATAGGGTCCTGAGTGCAATGCTAACCCTAAGCACAGAGTGTCAAGGAAAGGCCGTAGGGTGGCCAGTGAGCTTGGGGTTCAAGGAAGGGCAAGGTAATGACCTTGACCATCATAATGATAATTTAGGATATACCTTATGAAAATTATACAGAAAGTCAATCTCCAAACTCTGCTATGTTTCAGATATACCCCACATCTTCCTTTACTTTAATAGGAGCAGAAAGGTAATGATAATGTCTGCATGCACTTGGCTTAATTTTTCTTCAAGAATTGGACTGCAAAATCATACACACATTTGGTAACAATTTTCCCTCCCTTTTCTGAATCATAAAAGCTCTGTTTAAATTATTAATATTTATGCCAACTAAATGCAGATAAGAAGCTTTACCACATATAATATGCATTTGCTAGGTATATATATAATTTTATGTATTACTTATGAAAATAAAATAAATACTTAGCAATCACTAAATAAATATATTCAACTCAGTAGGCAACATTTTCAGAACTTGGAGTCCATGGAAGAAAAATCACAAAACAAAATCTTGGTGGTGAAGAGGATGGAGCTCTGGTTTATTTTCAATTAGAGGATGTGAGTCTCTTCCTGACCAGAAGCTTATCAGTTACTTACTAAGATAAATAGAAAAATTAATTATTACTAAGTGTAGTTGGTTTATTAACAATATATTTAAACATAAATATGACTTTAGGAGAAAAATAATGTAAGATATCCTTGGTGATGAAGAGCTGAGGATTTTTTTTTTTAATTTTCTATCAGAAGGCACAAGTCTTCCCTTCAGTCTCCTCATGGCTGATTTCATCTCATGGTTCCTCAGAGTGTAGATCAAGGGGTTGAGCAGAGGGGAGATGATAGTGAAGGTGACAGAGATGGCCTTATCTGTGGGGAGGGGAGGGAAAGGCTGGGCACACACATAGATGCAGGGCACGAAATGCAGGGTCACCACAGCGATGTGGGAGGTGCATGTGGAGATGGCTTTCCTCCTGCCCTCCCCTGCCTGAGACTTGAGTAATGATAATGACCATGTAGGACACCAGGAGCAGGAAAAACCACAGTGTGCTGAGCAGTCCATTGTTGGAAATCATTAGAAGTTCAAGTAGAAAATGTCTGTATGGGCGAGTTTGAGAACCTGAGGGACATCACAATAGAAAGTGTCAAGAACACTGAGTCCACAGAAAGGGAGAGGGAGCAACAGGGAAATCTGCACGATGGAGTGGACAAAGCCCCCCACCCAGGCAGCCACTGTTAGCCCAATGCAACGGTCTCTACTCATGATGGTCACATAGTGCAGGGGCTTGGAGATGGCCACATATCTATCCAATGCCATCACTGACAGAGAACATGCATCCACTCCTCCAATAAAGTGGAAGAGAAACATCTGAGTGAAGCAACCGTTGAAGGAGATGGTCTTTGTCTCAGACAGAAGGTCCACCAGAACCTTGGGCGCTGTGATGGAGGAGAAGCAGATATCGGCAATAGATAAATTACGGAGCAAAAAATACATGGGTGTGTGAAG
>PVKV010032691.1:0-17500 GCA_004027835.1 Alouatta palliata
TGGACTGCAAAGAAGTTCACGAGAGACATAAAGAGCTTCTCCTTAAGAAGTTTATCTTCTGCCGGGAGAGATAGACAACAAGGAAGGGGGCCAATAACTAAGGAAAATAACAACAGATAGTTATGAGTGTCCAAAGGAAAGAAGTAGGAAATACAGAGTGTAGTTCTGTTAAAGATAGGCTGGCAGAGCATCTGTAAGGGGGTGTCATTTATGACCCGCAATTATAAGAAATGTCCTAAAAATAGATGAAGAAAATGGTGTACAACTCTGAATATATTGCAAGTATCTTTGAATTGGTAATTTTAATCAAGTGAATGTTATGATATATAAATTATATTTCAATAAACCTGTCAAATGTATATATATATATGTATACACACACACACACATATATATATATATATATAAGCAGATATTTATATCCAGCAGTGGTATGACCAAAAGTAGACGTCTTTGTATTTTCTGCTTCTGTGCCTACTGAATATTCTGTTACCTAATTTGTGTAATTTCGGTTTTTATCTCAGATTTGGCTCTTTTCAGTAGATTATCACTTGTTCATCTGAGTTACAGTTTTTACACTTCAGTAGTCAGTGAGTTTATACCTTAAAAATCTTCCACTTGCTAATTATAGATAGAGTTTAGGAGGGAGGAACCTGAGATCTCATTACTCAAGTGATAGATATTAATTATTTTTATCAATCCATAATTCCAGCTTCTCTATATTTTCAATCATCTAAGCTTAAGCATATCATTGCATTTCTCTAGGTTACCTTCATTAGAGTAATTGTTTCCACATGGGCTAACACCCAATCATACTTAACATACCAATTTCAAAATTGGTAATAAGATGTGGCTGTGCTCCTACCCAGACTCTCAACTTGAATTGTGATCTCCATAATCCTCACCTGTGAAACGAGAGACCAGGTGGATGTAATAATTGAATCATTGAGGCAGTTTCCCTATGCGAGGGAGTTCTCGCGAGATCTGCTGGCTATACAAGTGTTTGTTAGTTCCTCCCTAATTCAGTCTTCCTCGTACCGCGTTCGGGCTCTGGGGTTCAAGTGATTGTTCCAGCTCAGCTTCTGGAGTAGCTGGGACCACAGTCGTGTGCCACGACACCTGGCTAAGAATTTTGTATTTTTATTACAGACGGGGTTTCACCATGTTGGCTGGGATGGTCTCGATCTCTTGACATGGTGATGCACCCTTCCCGGCCTCCAAAAGTGCTAGGATAACAGCTGTGAGCCACCTCGCCCAGGATTTATTTATTTATTTACTTATTGATTGATTTATTTATTTACTTAGGGGCAGGCGGGCCGCCTGGCATTAGTTAATTATTAAATGTATTTAATTACTATCATCGTATTTTTTTTTTAATAGAGACAGGGTTTCTTTCACAATTTTTGCAGGCTGGTCTAGATGTTCTCACCTCAGGTTATATACACAGATCAGGCTCCCAATGGGCGTGGGATTAAAAGCCTGCTGCACCAAGCATGGCTATTTGCATGCTGATTTACTTATCTATTAATGGATACATTTAGACACAGACTCAAATTTATTTATTTATTTATTTACTTATGTACTTATTTAGAAGCAAGTCGCATGTATCTATGTATCTATTTATTTATATATTTGCAGGCTGGCTTGAATTTATGTATTTATTTATCTAGCCATCTAACGATTTAGAGGCAGGCTCACATTTACTGATTTATTTATTTAGACTCAGGTTCACAACATTTATTTATATACTTATATGTGTGTGTGCGGGCTTACATTTATTTATTTACTTATCTATCTGTAATATGATTTAGAGGCAGGCTTGCATTTATTTACTTAGATGCAGGCTCACATTTATTTATTTATTTATTTATTATTTTAGACGGAGTCTTGCTCTGTCACCAGGCTGGAGTGCAGTGGTGCAATCTTGGCTCACTGCAACCTCCATCTCCTGGGTTCACGTGATACTCTCGCCTCAGCCTCTCAAGTAACTTGAACCACTGTGGCATGACACCCCGCCTGGATAATAGTTTTGTATTTGAGTGGAGACGGGGTTTCACCATGTTAGACAGGATTGTCTCAATCTCTTGACCTTGTGATCTGCCCGTCTCGGCCTCCCAAAGAGCTGGAATTACAGCCGTGAGCCACAGCACCTGGCCTTTATATATTTATTTACTTACCTATTTATGTATTTACTTACATACAGGGAGGCCGGCTTGCATTTATGTATTTAGTTAGTTTCATCTTATTATATTTGTAAATAGAGACAGGGTTTCCTTCAACATCTTGGACAGGCAGGTCTCCATGTCATGATCTCAGGTGATATCCCTGGCTCAAGCTCTCAATGGGCGGGGAATTATAAGCATGAGCCACCAAGCATGGCTATTTATTGATTGAGTTATCTATATGTTAATGTATTTATTTAGAGACAGACTCCTATGTATTTGATTTTTTATTTTCTGGCTTACTTATGGAGAAGCAGGTCGCATTTATTTATTTATTTATTTGTTTATTTATTTATTTGTATATTTGTAGGAAGGCTTCAATTCACGTATTTATCCAGCTATCTAATTATTTAGAGGCCGACTCACATTTTCTCATTTATTTATTTAGATGCAGGCGCGAAACCTTTACTTATATACATATGTATTTGTGTGCAGGTTTGCATTTATTCATAGATGTATCTGTATGTATACTGATTTAGAGGCAGGCTCGAATTTATTTACTTGGATACAGGCTGGCATTTATTGATATATTTACTTAGTTAGTTATTTTCATCTCCTTATGTTTTTTAAAGAGAGACAGGGTTTGTTTCACCCTTTGGTCAGGCTTGTCTGGGTGTCCTGACCTCAGGTGTTATACCCAGATCAGGCTCCCAGTGGGTGAGGGATTAAAATCAGGCGCCATCAAGTGGGTCGGTTTATTTATTGCTTTATTTATCAATATATTAATCCATTTATTTAGAGGCAGACCCCATATTATTTATTCATTTAATGATGTACGTACTTATGGAGAAATAGGTCGCAATTCTTTGTTTATATATTTGGAGACAGGCTTGCATTCATGTATTTATGTCTCTGGCTATCTGATTATTAGGAGGCAGGCTCACATTTACTGATTTATTTATTTGTACCCAGCCTGGCAACATTTATTTATTTACTTATCTAACTCTACAATGATTTAGAGGCAGGTTTGCATTTATTTACTTAGATGCAGGCTCACCTTTATTTATGTATTTATGTATTTATGTATTTATTTATTTTATTTGGAGTCTTGCTCTGTCACAGGGCTGGAGTGCAGTGGCACAATCTTGGCTCACTGCAACATCTGCATCCTGCGTTCAAGAGATTCTTCCTCCTCAGACTCCAGAGTGGCTGGGACTACAGGCGCGCACCATCATGCCTGGCTAATAATTTTGTCGTTTTATTAAAGACGAGGTTTCACCATGCTGGCCAGGATGCTCTTGATCTCGTGACCTCGTGATCCACCTGCTTCCGTCTCCCAAAGTGCTCGGATTACAGGCATCTGCCACCGTGCTTAGCCAAGGGATTCATTCTCAACTTGTGTCAGAATGTGCAGATTATTCTCTGATGAACATACTTCATAAATGTTTGCCAATAAATTATTTTATTACTTGTCTATACCTCTCAGTGTTTAGAAAAATGTAATTATTAGTATTTCTTGTCATGTCACAACTTCCTCTTTTGGATAAAATACATTTGTCTGTTTCAATATTTTACTCAGCGATATGAACATACAATTCCATGCACATTCCAAGATGTATAGCTCTTCAGAAAGAATATGACACTTTATTAATCTACCATACGAAGCTATACTCATATGATTGCATATGATACACAAAGATCAGTTAATCCGTTTTTTCTCCTGATTTCCTAAAATTCAGAGCACAAAAATGTCAAAGCAGACTTTGAAAACATATTTCATGCGATAATAGTACCACTTTAGTTTTTAGCATGTTACACTTCAAAGTATTTTTGTTTAAATCTGCTTTATTTTGTTGTTGATTTGGAATAAATGTTGAGTAAACATTAATATCTAACCACTTTCTGTATATTTTTTTCTTTAAATGATACTCTTCTTTCTTGGAAAATCATTTCCAGGTTCTAATTTGGACACAGACACTACCTGTTCAATCAATTAGGCAAACTCTTGAAGCCTTCAGTCTTCTCTTGTGTAAACTGATGTCAGTTATGGAATTTAAAATTCTAGTATTTTAATTGACCTATACAATAAAGTACTTTCTTTAAGTTGTCAATTTTCTCTCTCTCTTTCTCTCTCGCTGTGTATATATATATAAATATATATATATGTATTTATATATATAAAAATATATATATGTACACACACATATACATGTATATATACACACATACACCTTTATATATATTCATATATGTACATATATGTATGTCTGTGTGCGTGTGTGTGTGTAATTTTACTTTAGGTTCTTCGGTACATGTGCACATCATGCAGCATTGTTGCATAGGTACATTCGAGGCATTGTGCTTTGCTGACTCCGTCATCAGGGTCAGCTATATCTGACATTTCTCCCCGTGTTATCAGTCCCCAACCGCCCTACCCTCTGTTGTACCCCCCCTAGTCTCCTCCAACAGACCTCAGTGTGTGATACTCTGCTCCCTTCGTCCATGAGTCCTCATTGTTCAACACCACCTTATGAGTGAGAACGTGTGATGTTTCATTTTGTGTTCTTGTGTCAGTTTGCTTAGAATGATGGTTTCCAGATTCAACAATGTCGCTACAAAGGACACAAACTCGTCATTTTTTATGGCTGCATTGTATTCCATGCTGTACCTGTGCCACATTTTCCTTATCCAGTCTATTATGAATGGGCATTTGGGTTGGTTCCGGGTCTTTGCTATTGTAAGCAGTGCTGCAATGAACATACGTCGGCGTGTGTCTTTACAACAGAGCAGTCTATCAACCTTTGGTTATATACCAGGTAATGGGATTGCTGAGTCAAATGTAATTTCTATTTCTAGGTCCTTGAGGAATCACCACACTGTCTTCCACAGCGGTTGAACTAATTTATGCTCCCACCAACAGTGCAAAAGTGTTCCTGTTTCTCCACATCCTCTCCAGCATCTGTTGTCTCCAGATGTTTTATTGATCGCCATTCTAACTGGCATGAGATAGTATGTCAATGTGATTTTGATTTGTATTTCTCTAATGACCAGTGATGATGAGCATTTCTCCATACGTTTGTTGGCCTCATTTATGTCTTCTATTGAAAATTGTCTGTTCATGTCCTTCGCCCACTTTTGAACTGATTTGTTTGTTTATTTGCCTTTTTCTTGTAAATCTGTTTTAGTTCTTTGTAGACTCTGGATCTTCGCCCTCTGTGAGATGGGGAGATTGCAAACAGATTTTCCCATTCTGTTGGTTGCCAGTTCACTCTAATGATTGTTTCTTTTGCTGTACAGGTGTCTTGGAGATTAATTAGATCCCATTTGCCTATTTTGGTTTTTGTTGCCAATGCTTTTTGTGTCTTAGTCATGAAGTCCTTGCCTACGCGTATGTCCTGAATGGTCTTGCCTAGGTTTTCTTCTGGGGATTTTACGGTGGTAGGTTTTTTGTTTAAGTCTAAAAATATGGAAATCTTCACGAGTTTGTGTGTCATCCTTGTGCAGGGGCCATGCTAACCTTCTGTGTATCGTTCCCATTTTACTATATGTGCTGCAGAAGCGAGCACAAGTGTTCGTCTTCATTCTACTTAACATTCTAAGGTATGTTCACTAGATCTGTGTTTCACTTCACAGATAGAAAATAAACCTTTAGGCTACTTTTAAAAAGAACATTTTGTTTTTCACATAAAGTTGGCTCACATACCCATGTTTATGCTGTAAAACTCTTCTTTCATAGCACTTTTTATTATTTTCCTTTAATGTCAAATAATTGTTCTCACTCCCTGCTTTCGGGCTGGCAGTTAAATCCTGTTTCTAGAGCAGCTCTTGTTGCAGATCATGAGATAAAACCACTTTTCCATTCTTCTTTCCAGTTTCCTTGGACAATACATGTGAAGGGCCAGTGGATCCCCTGGAGGAATCAATTGTGAAGTCAACTAAAATGCAAAATGTGGTCTTCAGTGTTATCCATCCATAAAGAGGACACATTGCATATACTGTTAATAAGTCCACACCGGTACCTTTTCCCTCTAAAATTGATTCTCTTGATTTCTAAATACTATGGCTTAGTTTTCAGGATGGTTCACTATTTTCCCACTTGATTTCATAAAATAATGAAATTCTTATGTCCTTCTTGGAACAGAGTCACAGTCCAATGCACATCATTTTACACACACACATTCACACACTCAAGAATATGGCTGTCCTTCTGACACATTCTGTGGGCCAACGCTGAGCATAAATTATGTGCTATGAGTTTTCCAGCAGCAGCAGCCACTACAAATCTGCTGACTCCCTCACTTCTTAAAGAAAAATCTGTTGTGTCAAGTCATCTTGTTTTATGACAGGAAACATCATGAGTGCTAGTCAACTCGATATGAATTTAGTACCTTGTATTTGACACGGCTTGGCCCTGAGCTAAATCTAAAGTTTTTGCCCCATAAAACAGTCATAATGGGCTGCACCTCTATTATTTTACTGCTACCAACTACTATTTCTACCACCTCCAGCAATACCAGCACTGTAAATACTACTTCTACTTCCACAACAGTAGGATGACATATGGCACTCAGTATGCAACAGTTTCCTGATGATTCTCATTTCATACTCAAAACAGCTGTTATGATGTAGAAGCTCTCAATATGTCTGTTTTATAAATGAACAAAGGAAAGCACAAAGCAGCTAAGTACTTTGCCCAAAGTCACACGGCTAGTAAGTGGCAGAATAAGAATACAAATTCTGGCTTTCTAGCTCCAGAACTGTACACTGCCCTATATAACCACACTTAGTTAACAACACCAGATATGGTTTTGATGTATAAAGAGACATTTAGTTTGTGTGTTTTACGTGTTGAAGTGAGAAATACGAATTTCTTTCCCAGTATAGCTGCAAATAAGATGATATCTTTTAATTTTTCTAATTAATTGGAAAAGAGCCACGTATTTTATTAGCAGTGGAATCTTCTTCTCGAGGTCTTCACTCCCAACTCTTGCTTGTTGTTAACGAACCTGAGGGGTCTTCTCAGTCTTCCAAACAGCAGATGGACTGCTGGGTTATTGGCTCAGTGCCCTCCTGCTTCGTCTTCATCCCCACCGTCACAGTTTCCCCAGGATGACGAATTCCCCATTCCTTCACAGGCCCATCTACTGTGGTAACTATGTCTTGCTAGATTATTCATTCAGCAAATGTTTTTTGTGACCACATAATATAGGCAGGCCCTGTGCTTCCTTACTAGCTGGACTGCAAAGAAGTGCACGAGAGACATAAAGAGCTTCTCCTTAAGAAGTTTATCTTCTGCTGGGAGAGATAGACAACAAGGAAGGAGGCCAATAACTAAGGAAAATAACAACAGATAGTTATGAGTGTCCAAAGGAAAGAAGTAGGAAATACAGAGTGTAGTTATGTTAAAGATAGGCAGGCAGAGCATCTGTAAGGAGGTGTCATTTAAGACCCGCAATTATAAGAAATGTCCTAAAATTAGATGATGATAATGGTATACCACGCTGAATATATTGAAAGTAACTTTGAATTGGTAATTTTAATCAAGTGAATGTTATGATATATATATATTACATTTCAATAAACCTGTCAAATATATATATATGTATACACATATATATATGTATATATATATATATATATATGTATACACATATATATGTATATATATATATATATATATATATAAAACCAGATATATATATCCAACAGTGTTATGACCAGAAGTAGACGGCTTTGTATTTTCTGCTTCTGTGCCTACTGAAAATTCTGTTACCTAATTTGGGTAAATTCGGTTTTTATCTGAGATTTGGCTCTTTTGGGTAGATTATCACTTGTTCATCTGAGTTACAGTTTTTACACTTCAGTAGTCTGTGAGTTTAAACCTTAAAAACTTCCCCTTGCTAATTATTGGTAGAGTTTAGGAGGGAGGAACCTGAGATCTCATTACTCAAGTGATAGATATTAATTATTTTAATCAATTTATATTTCCAGCTTTTGTATATTTTCACTAATCTAAACTTAAGCATATCATTGCAATTCTCTAGGTGACCTTCATTAGAGTAATTGTTTCCACATGGCCTAACACCCAATCATACTTAACATACCAATTTCAATATTGGTAATAAGATGTGGCTGTGCTCCTACGCAGACTCTCAACTTGAATTTTGATCTCCATAATCGTCACTTGTGAAGCGAGAGACCAGGTAGATGTAATAATTGAATCATTGAGGCAGTTTCCCTATGCGAGGGAGTTCTCCGGAGATCTGCTGGCTATACAAGTGTTTGTTATTTCCTCCCTAATTCATTTTTCCTCGTACCACATTCTGGGAAGGCCTCCTGAGGATCTCCAGTCATGCAGAACTGTGAGTCAATGAAACATTTTTCCTCTACCTCCGGGGTCAAGCTATTGTTCCAGCTCAGCTTCTAGAGTAGCTGGGACCTCAGTCGTGTGCCACCACTCCTGGCTAAGAATTTTGTATTTTTATTACAGTCGGGGTTTCACCATGTTGGCTGGGATGGTATCGATCTCTTGACCTGGTGGTTCACCCATCCCGGCCTCCAAAGGTGCTAGGATAACAGCTGTGAGCCACCTCCAAAGTTTTATTTATTTATTTAAATATTTATTGATTTACTTATTTACTTAGAGGCAGGTGGGAGCCTGGCATTAGTTAAGTATTGAATTTGTTTAATTACTATCATCATATTTTTTTTAATAGAGACAGGATGTCTTTCACAATTTTTGCAGGCTGGTCTAGATGTTCTGACCTCAGCTTATATACCCAGATCAGGCTCCCAATGGTCGTGAGATTTAAAGCCTGGTGCACCAAGCGTGCATGCTGATTTAGTTATCTATTAATGGATATATTTAGAGCCAAACTCGAATTTATTTATTTATTTATTTACTAACATACTTATGGAGAAGCAGGTCGCATGTATCTATGTATCTATTTATATATTTACAGGAAGACTTGAATATATGTATTTATCTATCTAGTTATCTAATGATTTAGTGGCAGTCTCACATTTTCTGATTTACTTATTCAGACCCAGGTTCGTAACATTTATTTATATACTTATATACGTGTGTGCAGGCTTACATTTATTTATTTACTTATCTATCTGTAAAATGATTTAGAGGCAGGCTTGCATTTATTTACTTAGATGCAGGCTCGCATTTATTTATTTATTTATTATTTTAGACGGAGTCTTGCTCTGTCACCAGGCTGGAGTGCAGTGGTGCAATCTTGGCTCACTGCAACCTCCATCTCCATGGTTCACGTGATTCTCCCGCCTCAGCCTGTCAAGTAACTTGCACCACAATGGCATGACACCCCGCCTGGCTAATAGTTTTGTATTTTATTGGATACGGGGTTTCACCATGTTAGCCCGGATTGTCTAGATCTGTTGACCTTTTGATCCACCAGTCTCAGCCTCCCAAAGAGCTGGAATTACAGCCGTGAGTCACAACACTTGCCCTTTATATATTTATTTACTTACCTATTTATGTATGTTTCCTGTGACAATGGCCGTGCTGTGTGTGGAGCACCGGTTCGGGCCGCCTTGACCATAGAAAGCGTCCGCATGCTGGGGCGTACCAGTCTCCTTGAGCGGGACCAATTCGGGTGTGGATGAGATTCTGGGTGTGTTGCCCCATTGTCGGGCTTGTCTCTGGGTCACTTTTGGGCCCCCGGTTGCGGGGTCCGTATCCCATCAGGGGGCTCCATGGTGGTGCCGAGGGCTGGCCAGTGTTCCATCCGGGATAGCCGCGGGACCACCCTCGTGTAGGTGGCGGTGGGATCCCACGATCGTTTTTTTCCGTTGGCCCGGCTGTGCCCGACGTTTCTGCCCGAGCGAGCCCTTGGCGGGCTCCCATGCCCCTGCCCTCGTTTGCCCTGGCCCTGCGTGTGCGCCCCCTCCACATCACTGCCTGCCGATCCCTTTCTCTCTGAGTGGCTCTCTGTCTGCCCTGTGGTGAACCCGTCTGGGATCCCAACCAGCTCCACCTTGTGGGGCGTTGCCCCAGCCACGGTCGCCCGGTGTCCGTGTCCCCCTTGTGCGTGCCTTCACTTCGGGACTCTGGTGGTTGGCCCCGCGTGGGTTTGGTGGACATCGGATTGGACACGTCGGCCTGCTGTGTGTGCAGGAAGAGGGTTCTGGGGTGCTAGATGTGACTGTGGTGGTGGTAGGGGGAGCCCTGAGCCCCCGCGAAGGGTGTGGGTATCACTGAAGGCTGGGTGGCCACTCCAGTTGCCGCATGGGACTGCCATTGTGCTCAGAGGCCGCTTTTGGTGAGACCCCACTCATGTCCTGGCTGCGGTCGGCTGTGCCCGAGGCTCCTCTCTGGATCCTCACGGTGGCCTGCCGACCCCTTCCCACTCGCTGCCTTTCCCTGTGCCTTCCCCAGTCACCTCGGCCTCACCTGGGGTCTCGACTCCTCTCGAGCCCACTCTTCTGCTCCATATCTGTGTGCCCCACGTGTGGGCCTCACTTCCCGGGCCCGCAGTGACCTTCCCCAGGGCGTCTTGTGTGTCAACTTCCGGGGTCAGCGGTGTGTCCTCTCCCCCACTTGGCAGGCTCTGTTCAGCATGTGCAGGTGCCCAAGCGCACCCCGGTGGTCTCTCCTGGCCAGCCATCTTGTGTAAAGTTCGACCTCAGCTGTGCCGGCCACCCGCCTGCCCCCCTGCTCAGGGAGTGGGGCCCCCAGCCCCGGTCCCGGTCCCTCGTCCCGGGCTGGGTGGGTGTGTCAGACAGCTTTGGTAGTCAGGGGTTGAGGCGGTGCTGGTCACCCACCATCTCCCTGTGTGCCTGCGCCCTCCGGTGGGGCACTGAGTCCGGCCTCGGCCAGGACCCAGACCTCGACTGGGCACGTGTGAGGGTGCTGTGGCTGCACGGCGTGACTGTCTCTGGATCAGGCACCCCGGGCCACCTCCCGCTTGCCACCAGAGCCATGGGGACCCACCCCATGGGGTGTGGGGAGCGCCATCGCCCCCTCACCTCCCCTCGGTGTCTGCCACATGCGTGGCCACCAGTCCCTCCCAGTTGCCCAGCAAGGGTTGGGCGTTGCGCCCTCCCCCTTACAAGCAGGTGCAGATAGGGGCAGGGGTGTGTGGTGGTCGGTGGTGGTGCCGGGTCCGTCGTTTGGGGTGGGGGGCTTAGTGTCCCGTGGGGCCCGAAGCATTTACTTTGAAAAAATTAGAATGTTCAAAGCAGGCCCATGTCGCTTGGATACCACAGCTAGGAATAATGGAATAGGACTGCGGTTCTATTTTGTTGGGTTTTGGAACTGAGGCCATGATTAAGAGGGATGGCCGGGGCATTCGTATTGCGCCGCTAGACGTGAAATTCTTAGACCGGCGCAAGATGGACGAGAGTGAAAGCATTTGCCAAGAATGTTTTCATTAATCAAAAACGAAAGTCAGAGATTTGAAAACAATCAGATACTGTCGTAGTTCTGACCATAAACGATGCCGACTGGTGATGTGGCAGCATTATTCCCATGACCCGCTGGGCAGCTTCTGGGAATCCAAAGTCTTTGGGTTCCAGGGAGAGTATGGTTGCAAAGCTGAAACTTAAAGAATTGATAGAAGGGCACCACCAGGGGTGGAGCCTGCAGCTTAATTTGACTCAACATGGGAAACCTCACCCATCCCGGACATGGACAGGATTGACAGATTGATAGCTCTTTCTCGATTCCGTGGGTGGTGGTGCATGGCCGTTCTTAGTTGGTGGAGAAACTTGTCTGGTTAATTCCGATAGCGAACGAGACTCTGGCATGATAACTAGTTACGTGACCTCCAAGTGGTCAGTGTCCCACAACTTCTTAGAGGGACAAGTTGCGTTCAGCCACCCGAGATTGAGCAATAACAGGTCTGTGATGCCCTTAGATGTCCAGGGCTGCACGCGCGCTACACTGACTGGCTCAGCATGTGCCTACCCTATGCCGGCAGGCACAGGTAACTCGTTGAACCCCATTCGTGATGGGGATCGGGGATTGCAATTTTTCCCCATGAACGAGGAATTCCCAGTAAATGCGGGTCATAAGCTTGTGTTGATTATGTCCCTGCCCTTTTTACACACCGCCCGTCACTACTACTGATTGGATGGTTTAGTGAGGCTCGGGGATTGGCCCCGCCGGGGTCGGCCCAAGGCCCTGGCACAGCACCGAGAAGATGGTCGAACTTGACTATCTAGAGGAAGTAAAAGTCATAACAAGGTTTCCGTAGGTGAACCTGCAGAAGGATCATTATCAGAGAGAGGAGGAGGCCACGGTTGCGCTGCTGCCCTGCGTGCCCTTCTTTGCCTGACCAATTCTCCCCCCATGTGGCACATGCATGGGTGGGGCCCATGCCCGTGCCCATGCCAGTGCCAGGCCCCGCCGGCCACGAGAGCCGGAGAACTTGGGAAGTGGAGACAGTTGGGATCTCGTGTGCATTGCACATGCGTGTCACGGATGTGAGTGTGAGCAGTGGGGGGGATTGCCAACAGTGTGGCCTCGATGCATGTTGGCAGGCTGGGGGCCTCCGTGCCCTCCCCGCCGGGTTCCCGTCGAGGCCGCCGGCTGGGTCTCCCACGCCGCCACCTCCGCCTCTCGCCCCATGCCGTGCTGCCCCATGCCCTCCCACTCTCTCGCAGCCTTCCTACTAGGGTGTCTCAAGGGTTGGGGGGCTGGCCACCAGTCCCTGCCCACTCCTCGTCTGCCCTCGCTGTCCAGGTACCTAGCACATTCCGGCGCAGAGCTTTAAAGATCCCTTGGGGGTCGCTCATACGCCCATGGGTCGTGGGCTGTAGGCCCACGGGGTAGTTCCATGGTGAGGGGCCCAGCCAATCCCTCGCCTCCTCCCCAGACTCTGCACACCCCCTCCCTGGCTGGGGTGCCTGCCGTATGCACGTGCGCCTCGCCATCACGGTCACGGCGGCCGTCGAGTGGGGGCTTACCCAGCGGCCGTCGTGCCGTCGCACGTGCACCGTCGCACGTGCTCTGGGTCCTGTGCCGAGTGGGGTGGGGGGCGGGAACCCCCGGGTGCCTGTGGGGAGTCCATGCTTGCCTTGGGGGGGTGCAAGTGTCCCCACAGTGAAACCTTCCGACCCCTCGGAGTCTGGTCTCATTTGCTGTCTTGCTGGCCGTCCTGAGGCAACACCTCCAGGGGCGTGCCATGCCAGGAGGGCCTCCCCGTGTCGCGGGGGGGCCCTTGCCAAATTGAACTCGTATGACCCTTAGCGGTGGATCACTCTGCTAAAGCGTCGATGAAGAACACAGCTAGCTGTGAGAATTAATGTGAATTGCAGGACACATTGATCATTGACACTTCGAATGCACTTGCGGCCCCGGGTTCCTCCCGGGGCTACGCCTGTCTGAGCATCACTTGCCGAACAATCGCACCTTGGGGGTGCCTCTGGCCTCCTCGGGGTGTGTGGCTGGGGGTTCCCTGGCAGGGCCCCGCCAGGCCATACGTCCCGCAAAGTGCAGACCTGGCAGCGCCCATTCTCCTCTTCCGCCCTGTGCCTTTGCCCTGCATCCCCGCAGCCTCGTGTGAGTGTGGAAGAAGGGGCCCAGCTGACTTGGGAGAAGGGGTAGCCGCCGCCCACAAGAGGGAACAGTGGAGAGAGGGAACTGGCTCGGGCCGAGTTCTCGTGGCCACCGCTGTCACGGCCCGGGTTCCCAGCTCGGGAGCTCCCTCGTGCCTCACGTGGCTCATTGGTCTGGAATGCATTTGCCTGGGTCAGGTGAAAGGTCCCAGGCTGCTGTTGTGGTCGTCGGTGTTGGGGGGGAGGTGCCCGGAAGGAGAGGGTGCACGGAAGTGGGGAGCGTGTTCCGGTCGCCGATGTTCGCCTCCTGCCCCCGGTGGCAGCCCGCGTCCGGCAGACCGCAGCTCACCGTGGACACTCCCGTCCGCCGCAGGGCAAGCTCCTCCTCGCCCCGCCGTCTGGCCCACAGCACTAGTGTCTGGGGCCCTAAGCCTGCCCTGCAGCCCGCACGTGACCGCGTTCCCAGGGTTGCTTGCCCTGGGTGGTGACCCGCGGGATGCCCTGGCGTCATCCGCGTCACGCACCTGCCTCCGATTTGCGGCCACATCGTGCCTTTTGGGGCCCCACCCTGGGATTCCGCGTCGGGATGGGGTGATGCTGCCGCATCCTTGGGCCTGTCCACTGCCCACCATGGGCGGTTGGAATGGGTCGCGTGGGGTGTGGTGTCCGTCCCATCCCCAGTTCCTGCTCCTCCCTCCTATCGCCGCGCTCCAGGGGGGTGGCCGGGGGGCCGTCGGCCACGGCTCTCTCTGGCTGCTCCCCTCTCCAGGCCCATGTCCTGAAGGAGCCTTGCGGGAGGGTGTGCGTGTGTCATCCTCTTCCTCCTCCTCCTCCTCTAGAGGGTGTGCGGGGTGACAGACTGGCCATCGCCTGCCCGCCCTTTTGTCTCCTCCTCTCTGAGCTGCAACCTCAGATCAGACTTGGTGACCCGCTGAATTTAAGCATATTAGTCAGTGGAGGAAAAGAAATTAACCAGGATTCCCTCAGTAATGGCGAGTGAACGGGGAAGAACCCAGCACCGAATCCCCGCCCCTCGGTGGGGCACAGGAAATGTAGCATAAGTAAGACCCACTCCCTGGTGCTGCTCGTGCGGTACCCAAGTCCTTCTGATCGAGGCCTAGCCCGTGGACGGTGTGAGGCCGGTAGCTGCCCCCGGTGCGCCAGGCCCGGGTCTTCCCGTAGTCGGATTGCTTGGGAATAGAGACCAAAGCGGGTGGTAAACTCCATCTAAAACTAAATACCGGCACGAGACCGTTAGTCAACAAGTACCATAAGTTAAAGTTGAAATCAACTTTGAAGAGAGAGTTCAAGAGGGCGTGAAACCGTTAAGAGGTAAACGGGTGGGGTCTGCGCAGGCCACCAGGAGGATTCAACCTGGTGGTGGGTCCGGCCACGCCGGCGGCCCGGCAGATCTTTCCCGCCCCCCATTCCTCCCGACCCCTCCACCCATTCTCCCTCCCCTGCTGCCCCACCTCCTCCTCTCTGGAGCGGAGCGGGCCCCAGCGCATTTGGGGGTGGGTGGGCGGGGCCGGGGTTGTGGTCAGTGGGGGACCATCCCCGTCTGGGGACTAGCCACCACCAGGCACATTTCCACTGCAGTGGTGCACCGCAACTGGCTCCGGGACAGCTAGGAAGGCCTGGCAGGGAGGATGGCTCAGGGGGCCCCATCTCTTCGCCTCCAGCCCCTTTGGGGACAGCGGCGGTGGTGGCCGGTCCACCCTTAGAGTGTTACAGCCCCCCAGCAGCAGCGCTTGCTGAATCCGGGGGCCGAGGGAGTGAGACCTGTCACCGTGCTCTCCCCCCTCCAGGCACACACGCCTGCGGGGGCCTTCCATGAGGGTGTCCCCCACACAGGGGCATGCCGGCGTCCATCGTGGGGGCTGGGCCACCTCTCCCATGGCACGACCACTCTCCCAAGCCCTCCCCCCTGGCAACAGGGATCTGCACGGGATGGGGCGGGGCAGACTGTCCCCATTGTGCCCCAGACAGGTCACGCTGTCAGGCCTGATGGGTCAGTTTCTCTCAGGCCACACACGTGTCCCCCAAAGAGGGGGATGCCAGAGCGAGCACACGGGGTTGGTGGCGATGTCGGCTACCCACCTGATCCGTCTTGAAACAAGGACAAAGGAGTCTAAGACGTGCGCAAGTCGAGGGCTCACACGAAAGCTGCCGTAGCACAATGAAGGTGAAGGCCGGTGTGCTGGCCGGCCGAGGTGGGATCCAGAGGCCTCTCCAGTCCGCCAAGGGCACACCACTATCCCGTGTCACCCGACGCGTTGGGGAGGTGGACCACGAGCTCATGTTTTAGGACCCGAAAGATGGTGAACTATGCCTGGGCAGGGCGAAGCCAGAGGAAACTCTGGTGGAGGTCCGTAGCGGTCCTGACGTGCAAATCAGTCATCCTACATGGGTATAGGGGCAAAAGATTAATCGAACTATCTGGTAGCTGGTTCCCTCTGAAGTTTCCCTCAGGATAGCTGGTGATCTCGCAACCGTCCCCCATCCCCTACACAGTTTTATCTGGTAAAGCAAATGATTAGAGTTCTTGGGGCCAAAACGATCTCAAACTATTCTCAAACTTTAAATGGGTAAGTAGCCCGGCTCGCTGACGTGGAGCCGGGCGTGGAATGTGAGTGCCTAGTGAGCCACTTTGGCAAGCAGAACTGGCGCTGCGGGATGAACTGAACGCCAGGTTTAGGCGCCCGATGCCGACGCTCATCAAACCACGGAAAAGGTGTTGGTTGATATTGACAGCAGGACGGTGGCCATGGAAGTCGGAATCCGCTAAGGAGTGTGTAACAACTCCCTTGCCGAATCAACTAGCCCTGAAAATGGATGGCGCTGGAGCATCAGGCCCATACCTGGCCATCGCCGGCAGTGGAGAGTGGAAGGGAGCAGTCGCATGGGCATGCAGTGGCGGTGGTGGTGGCGGTGGTGGGGGTTCTTCCTCTCCACCCCAGCCCGCCCTGCTCTTCCCTGCTGAAGCCCCATGGACGCTATGCTGCAACAAGAAGGAGGGCCGCTGTGGTGAGCCTTGAAGCCTAGGGCGTGGGCCCGGGTGGAGCCGCCACAGGTGCAGATCTTGGTGGTAGTAGCAAATATTCAAACGAGAACTTTGAAGTCCGAAGTGGAGAAGGGTTCCGTATGAACAGCAGTTGAACATCGGTCGGTCTTGAGAAATGGGCAAGCGCTGTTCCAAAGGGATGGGCGATGGCCTCTGTTGCCCTCGGCTGATCAAAAGGGAGTCGAGTTCAGATCCCCAAATCCGGAATGGTGGAGATGGTTGCTGTGAGGCATCCCGTGCGGTAATGTGACCGATCTCGGAGAAGCCAGCAAGAGCCCTGGAGAGAGTTCTCTTTTCTTTGTGAAGGGCAGGGCACCCTGGAATGGATTTTCCCCGAGAGAGGGGCCCGTGCCTTGGAAAGTGTCTCAGTTCCGGCAGCGTCCAGTGAGCTCTCGCTTGCCCTTGAAAATCCGGGGGAGAGGGTGTAAATCTCACGCCGGGCTGTACCCATATCCACAGCAGGTCTCCAAAGTGAACAGCCTCTGGCATGTTGGAACAATGTAGGTAAGGGAAGTTTGCAAGCCGGATCCGTAAATTCGGGATAAGGATTGGCTCTAAGGGCTGGGTCAGTCGGGCTGGGGTGCGAAGCGGGGCTGGGCACGCACCGCTGCTGGAGGATGTGCCACTGCCCTTCCCACGCCCGGGTTATCCCCCTCATATCCCTCCCCCACCCCACCCCGTGCACCTCCTGCCTTCCTTCTCCCCCCATCTGTCCCCTCTCTGTCTCCCCCTCCCCTTCCCGGGGTGT
>PVKV010032692.1:8203-19650 GCA_004027835.1 Alouatta palliata
CGCGCCTGGCTAATTCTTGCATTTTCTTTTTTTTTTTGAGACGGAGTTTTGCTCTTGTTACCCAGGCTGGAGTGCAATGGCGCGATCTCGGCTCACAGCAACCTCCGCCTCCTGGGTTCAAGCAATTCTCCGGCCTCAGCCTCCCGAGTAGCTGGGACTACAGGCACGCGCCACCACGACCAGCTCATTTTTGTATTTTTAGTAGAGATGGGGTTTCACCACGTTGACCAGGATGGTCTCGATCTCTTGACCTCGTGATCCACCCGCCTCGGCCTCCCAAAGTGCTGGGATTACAGGCGTGAGCCACCGCGCCCGGCCATTCTTGCATTTTCAAATACAGACAGGGTTTCACTATGTTGGTCACACTGGTCTTGAACTCCTGACCTCAAGTGATCCACCCACTTCGGCCTCCCAAAGTGCTGGGATTACAGGCATGGGCTACCACGCCCGGCCACAATGCAAGAAGTCTTAATCTGGTATTAGGTGTTTTGAGAGTGGCAAAAAGCCCAGAACTTGAATACCCAAAGAAGTTTAAGACAAGTCATGTAATTATTTTAGGTCACAAGGAAAACATATCTGCTGTACTTGGGGATCAAATAAGTGCTTGGGATATGAAGACATCTCCTAGCACATAACAACTGGATAATATTTGTGGAACCAGTATTTCCTTATTAGGTATGAAAGTTACTGCCATTAAACAGTACCCAAAATCTCTTAAAACTTTTCATTGCTCACATTATTCCAGCTAAACCTATTTACTCCTTTTTTTTTTTTTTTGAGACAACCCCCTCTATTGCCCAAGCTAGAGTGCAATGGCACGATCTCGGCTCACTGCAACCTCCGCCTCCCAGATTCGAGTGATTCTCCCGCCTCAGCCCCCTGAGTATCTGGGACTACGGGCACCCGCTACCACCCCCAGCTAATTTTTTTTTTTTTAATTTCTAGTAGAGATGGGGTTTCACCATGTTAATCAGGCTGGTCTCAAACTCCTGACCTCAGGTGATCTGTCTGCCTTGGCCTCCCAGAGTGCTGGGATTATGGGTGTGAGTCACTACGCCCGGCCCTATTTATTCCTTTCTCTACTACTCTCATTTTTTAAAATTTAATTTAATTTAATTTAATCTTTTTGAGACGGAGTCTCACTCTGTCACCAGGACGGAATGCAGTGGCGTGATCTTGGCTCACTGCAAACTCTGCCTCCTGGGTTCAAGCAAGTCTCCTGCCTCAGCCACCCAAGCAGCTGGGACTACAGGTGCGCACCACCACACCCAGCTAATTTTTATATTTTTAATAGAGATGGGGGTTTCACCATGTTGGCCATGATGGTCTCGATCTCCTCACTTTGTGATCCACCCGCCTCGGCCTCCCAAAGTGCTGGGATTACAGGCATGACCCACCGTGCCCAGCCTCTCTACTACTCTCATTATACATTATTCTTTGTTCCAAAATAATGAACATTTTAACTATAATTAAGAAGAAACAGGCCAGGCGCGGTGGCTCACGCCTGTAATCCTAGCACTTTCGGAGGCTGAGGTGGGTGGATCACCTGAGGTCAGGAGTTCAAGACCAGCCTGGCCATCATGGTGAAACCCCATCTTTAAAAAAAAAAAAAAGAAGAAACAGGCTGGGTGTGGTGGCTCACACCTGTAATCCCAACACTTTGGGAGGCCAAGGCCAGTGGATCACTCGAGGTCAGGAGTTCAAGACCACCCTAACCAACAGGGTGCAACTCCATCTCTACCAAAAACACAAAAATTAGCCGGGCATGGTGGCGCACACCTGTAGTCCCAGCTACTTGGGAGGCTAAGGCAGGAGAATCATTTGAACCCGGGAGGTGGAGGATGCAGTGAGCTGAGATCACGACACTCCACTCCAGCTTAGGTGACAGAGCAAGACTCATTTCCAAAAAAAAAAAAACAAGAAAAGAAAGAAATAGCTGAGCACAGTAGTTCATGACTATAATCCCAGCACACTTTGGGAGGCTTAGGTGGGTGGCCCAGGAGTTTGAGACCAGTCTGGGCAACATGACAAGAACCTGTCTCTACAAAAATACAATAATTAGCTGAGCAAGATGGCACACGCTATAGTCCCAGCTACTTGGGAGGCTGAGGTGGGGGGGACTGCTTTAGCTTGGCAGGTGGAAGCTGCAGTGAGCTGAGATTGTCCCACTGTCCTCTGGCCTGGGCGATAGAGTGAGGACCCTGTCTCCAAAAAATAAAAAAAAAGAAACCCAAAACAAAAGCTGCTCCACAGGAAGCAGCTCCACAGGAACAAACACTATTTGAAAAAGAGAGTGAACTGTAATCCATACTGTGCCTTTTAGGACTCTCAGGATAACACAGCCATATTTTTGCATGAGAAACGGGATAAACTGAGATAAAGAAAATATAATTTGTTAAGTTGGATGATCTGGATTGTGGTCCCTCGCTGTTCCCCCATCAAGCTGTGTGATGCTGGGCAAATTATTTAGCTGTTCTAGGTCTTTTTTTTTTTTTTTTTTTTAGATGGAATCTTGCTCTGTCGCCCAGGCTGGAGTGCAGTGGCATGATCTCAGCTTCCTGCAACCTCTGCCTCCCAGATTCAAGTGATTTTCCTGCGTTAGCCTCCCAAGAAGCTAGGACTACAGCTGCCCACCACTACATCCAGCTAATTTTTGTATTTTTAGTAGAGATGGGGTTTCACCATATTGGCCAGGCTTGTCTCGAACTCCTGACCTTGTGATTCACCCACCTTGGCCTCCCAAAGTGCTGGGATTACAGGCATGATCCACTATACCCAGCCAGCTGCTCCAGGTCTTATGTGTAAAACTATCTGTTCTTTTTTTTTTTTTGAAAGGAAAGTTTATTAATTCCCAATATTCTTTTTTTTTTTTTTTTTTAAGATGGGGTTTCACCATGATAGCCAGGCTGGTCTTGAACTTCTGACCTCAGGTGATCCACCCACCTGGGCCTCCCAAAGTGCTAGGATTACAGGCGTGAGCCACCACGCCCAGCCAATAAAACTATCTGTTCTTATCTGCTTCCCACAGGGTTCTTGGTATGATGAAATGGGATGTCAGATAAAAGTATTCTGAAACCTTCAAAGTACACTATAATAAGTGTTTTTTCTCCCCTCCAATAAAGAATGAGAGTGTTCTTACAAATAACATGCTATAAAAGATTTGAGGTGGAAGCCTACTTTACCCAGAGGTCAGAACTAAACTCAATATTTTCTTCAGCCTTATTGAGGTTTGTCATACAAACCTACACAACCTTATTGTATACTGCACATAAAGTATACAATTTGAGGTTTTGACATATGTGTATATCCATAACATCATCACCACAATCTACATAGTGAGCATACTCATCACCCTGAAGTTTCCTCATGCCCTTTTGTAAACTCCTCCTTATCCCACCATTTCACACTTTAACATAAATGGAATTTTAGTTCAGGCAGGGCCACAGCAAAAAATTACCACAGGATAGAAAGTAGGGCTCTCTAAATGAACATGGAAACCACTAATATCCCAAATGGTAGCTTCCAACAAAGGCTTCTGTGGTCACACATCTGTCTGTGGTGTTTGAAACTCTAGTGCCTTTTGTGTCACCACCTCCCCTTTTTTTTTTAAGTGGGAGTCTTGCACTGTCGCCCAGGCTGGAATGCAATGGCATGATCTTGGCTTACTGCAACTTCTGCCTCCCAGGTTCAAGTGATTCTCCTGCCTCAGCCTCTTGAGTATCTGGGATTACAGGCACCACGCCCAGCTAATTTTTTGTATTTTTAGTACAGGCAGGGTTTCACCATGTTGGTCAGGCTGGTCTTGAACTCCTGACATCGTGATCCACCCTCCTCAGCCTCCCAAAGTGCTGGGATTACAGGCATGAGCCACCCCACCTGTCCTGTGTCACTCCCCTTTTCGAACACACTTCCATGTGTTCCATACAAAGCACTACACCTGTCTGGAAACCAACAAAGAAACTGAAAGTAGAAACTCATATGCAATTGCAGCTGTAGGCCTGAGATGCACACAGGGACTCTTACCACTGCCTCGCTCCCTGGAGCAGACAGACTTGACGTTGTATAATGGCTGCCGTGGATCCAAGAAGGAGACATGAGCTTGGGAGCCCACTGCATACACTGACCATTCACTACCATAGGCCAGACACACATTCTCACGGCAGTATGGCAGTTTGGTGGAGAGAAGCTGAAAACAGAGGAGAGATGTACCCATGGAATCAGCAGAGAGTGTAAGGCAGGGATAGGACTCCCACCTCAGTGGGCTTCCCTCATACACGAGCCACATAAAGTCAAGCCTTGATTATAGAAATAACACTCTGTTCCACCCCTAGGTATACAGGAGAAAGAGGAGGTGACTGTAGTAAACAAGAAGACCTAGACACTGAAGGAGACAGGCTGGGGAAAAGGGAAATCTGTAATAAATAATCAGAAGTAGCTACAAAGGCCAACGCCTTTCTTGGTAGGCTGTTTCAACTATTCAGGTTGTTTCCAGGAATTGTTCAAGGGCCACTACAGCCATGGTCCCACTCTGTTGTGTCTGCCACCATTCTCCTCAGTGCTTTTGATATAAAGAGGCTGATCTCTGGCTACCCGCAGCCCACCCTCCCACCTGATTGGGAATTGTACACTATAGAAAGCACACTCATGGACTAGCTTAATCCCAGATAACCCACATCAGCCTTAACCCTGGGTCTTTGTCAGTTAGCAAATCTTCAGTGGGTGCATACTACTCATAAGACACCATCCAGGGTCAGGGGAGCTCAAAGGCTATTGTGATATGAAGGCATCACTAATTCCTGGAACGCTGCTTCCTCTTGCAAAGGCCTCTAGGATAAGAAGATGACAAAAAGCTGGACTCGGTGGCTCATGCCTGTAATCCCACCACTTTGGGAGGCCAAGGCGGGTGGATCACCTGAGGTCAGGAGTTCGAGACCAGTCTGGCCAACATGGTGAGACCCCATCTCTACTAAAAATACAAAAAATTAGCCTGGTGTGGTGGTACACACCTGTAATCCCAGCTACTCGGGAGACTGAGGCAGGAGAATCGCTTAAACCTGGGAGGTGGAGGTTGCAGTGAGCCAAGATTGTGCTGCTGCACTCCAGCCTAGGCGACAGAGTGAGACTCTGTCTCAAAAAAAAAAAAGATAAATGATTCACATGTAGGTTTAACTCTATGTAAAAGCTGCTTGTTGAGTCTCCCTTATAAATGCTTGTGACTACAAATGTTTTGAATTTCGGATTTCTCCAGATTTTTAAATATCTGCATATATGTATTAAGCTATCTTAGGGATGGCACCCAAGTCTAACCACAAAATTCATTTGTTTCATATACATCTGTTTTTGTTTTGGTTTTTTTTTTTTTTTTTTTAAAGACAGGGTCTTACTCTGCTGCCCAGGCTGGAGTGCAGTGGCATGATCTCAGCTGACTACAACCTCCGTCTCCCAGGTTCAAGCAATTCTCCTGTCTCAGCCTCCTTAGTAGCTGGGATTATAGGCACGTATCACCACACCCAGGTAATTTTTGGTTTTTTTTTTTTTTTTTTTTTTTGAGATGGAGTCTTGCTCTGTAGCCCCAGACTGGAGTGCAGTGGCATGATCTCAGCTCACTGCAACCTCTGCCTCTCAGGTCCCAGTTCAAGCAATTCTCCTGCCTCAGCCTCCCAAGTAACTGGGATTACAGGAACGAGCCACCATGCCCAGCTAATTTTTGTAATTTTTAGTAGAGACAGGGTTTTACCATGTTGGCCAGTCTAGTCTTGAATTCCTGACCTTGTGACCCGCCCACCTCGGCCTCCCAAAGTGCTGGGATTACAGGCGTGAACCATCGCGCCTGGCCTAATTTTTGTATTTTTAGTAGAGATGCAGACACACCATGTTGGCCAGGCTGGTCTTGAACTACCGATCTCAGCTGATCTGACTGCCTCGGCCTCCCAAAGTGCTGAGATTACAGGCGTGAGCCACCATGCACAGCCAAGAACTGGTCTTTAAACAATAATTGAGACCAGGTTCAATGGCTCACGCTTTAAGTCCCAGCACTTTGTGAGACCAAGGTGGGAGGATTACTTGAGGTCAGGAGTTCAAAACTAACCTGGGGAACATAACAAAGACTCTGTCTCTACAAAAAAATTAAACTAAACAAAACAAAAATGCCCAGATGGATGTGGTGACACATGCCTATAGTCTCAGCTACTTGGGAGGCTGAGGCAAGAGGACTGCTTATGCTGAGGAGTTCAAGGGCATACTGATCCATGAGCCATGATTGCACTCCAGATTGGGTGACAGAGTGAGACCCTATATTTATTGTCTCAATATAAATAAAATAAAAATACCAACCTGGTCAACATGGTGAAACCCTATTTCTACTAAAAATACAAAAGAATAGCTGGGCATGTTGGCAGACGCCTGTAATCCCAGCTACTCAGGTGGCTGAGGCATAAGAATCGCTTCAACCCAGGAGGCAGAGGTTGCAGTGAGCCAAGATTGCACCATTGCACTGCAGCCTGGGTGTCAGAGTGAGACTCTGTCTCAAAAATAAATAGATAGATGAAATAAACAAGAATGAAAAAACTCTGGGAGAATTACAGAATTTTAACGGTAAGGTAAATTATTAGGTAAAACCAAATCAAGTTCATCACACCTTAGACAGTGTATTTTCAGCCTTCCAGAGATGAAAGTAGCCATCCAGAGACACTGCTCCCAGTTCCTACAAGAGCAATGAAACCAGGTTATATTCTCATCTGTAGCAACTAATGTACAATAGTAAGCAGGCACAGATCCTAAGGTCGGGGTCCTTTACTCCTAGCTTGAGATGATTCCAGCAGAGATGCTAATAATTATTAGACTATTACTTTACCCTATAAAATGCAGCTGGACAACATATTAAATTAAGGCTACCCGTACAGGCACCCATGGTTCAAAAACTCCTCACTATGTCATCATTCCCTCAACATCCTGTTGGAGAATTAAAGTAGGGCACACATATGAAGGACAGTTTCATAATCTAGTGTGAGAATTTCTTTTTTCTTTTCTTTTCTTTTTTTTTTAAAGACAGGGTTTCACCATGTTGGCCAGGCTGGTCTTGCACTGACCTCAGATGATCCGCCTGCCTTGGCTTCCCAAAGTGCTGAGATTACAGGCGTGAGCCACCACGCCCAGCCTAGTATGAGAATTTCTGTAAGTGAAGAGTCTAACCTAGGAGAGATAAATCTACCCTCAGTTCATAAACAAAGACAGGATAGGAGGCTGAGGGAACTACCCTCCAAACTGTGGCCTGATTCAGATTTTGGAGAAGCCTTTCTCTGGCTCTGGGTATATACTCTGTGTTTTTTTTTTCCCGAGATGGAGTCTTGCTCCGTCTGTCACCCAGGCTGGAGTGCAGTGGCACAATCTCGGCTCACTGCAACCTCCGCCTCCCAGGTTCAAGCAATTCTCCTGCCTCAGCCTCCCAAGTAGCTGGGACTACAGGTGCGTGCCACCACACTTGGCTAATTTTTTTGTATTTTTAGTAGAGACGGGGTTTCACCATTTTGGCCAGGCTGGTCTCAAACTCCTGACTTCGTGATCTGTCTGCCTTGGCCTCCCAAAGTGCTGGGATTATAGGCGTGAGCCACTGTGCTTGGCTGACACTCTGCTTTTATTAAAACCTCAGCATCAGATCTGACTCAATGATAAGGGAATACTTAGTTTAAGAGTGAAGGGAAAGTAGGCAGTAAAGAATGAATACTGGCTGGGGGCAGTGGCTCACATCTGTAATCCCAGCACTTTGGGAGGCCAAGGCGGGTGGATCACAAGGTCAGGAGTTCAAGACCAGCCTGGCCAACAAGTTGAAACCCCATCTCTACTAAAAATCAAAAAAAAAAAAAAAATTAGCTGTCTGTAATCCCAGCTACTTGGGAGGCCGAGGCAGGAGAATCACTTGAACCTGGGAGGCAGAGGTTGCAGCAAGCGGAGATCGTACCACTGCACTCCAGGCTGGGCAACAAAGCGAGACTATGTCTCAAAAAATAAATAAAAATAAATAAAAATAAAGAATGAATACCAAAGAGAAAAAAAGTGATTGTTTTTAGAAGCAGGTATGAAAGTCATGCCCAGAATAGAGCACCTACAAAGACATGTGCAAATGAGAGACAGTCAAATCGGGGTGGCGCTGGGGGAATTCTGTGACGCTGACCCACAAATATAGACCACTCAGAGAAATACTGCAGAGATCAATTGAAGGGGTGGGTTTCACAGCCTCAGTTATAATATCTTACCAGCATCCTTCAGCCTTTAAGAGGTGCTCTGTGGGGTCAGAACCACACTATGTAGCAAGCACTGATGGGGAAGGAAAGGGGAGTGCATATCCCAAGACATAAGCAAGAAGAATAGGCTTCAGGGATCCCTAGACAAGTTCATACCTTGTTCTTGTTGTTGAAAGCCAGAGCCCGAACCTTGCAGTTGTCAGGGTTTGTGTCTTCTTTGGGTATGTCCTTTAAGGCCTTGTGAGTGATGTGTGCATACACAGGGACCCGTGACACATTGTGTCTTGCATCACTTTTGGTCAAAACATCATCTGTCACCTCCCAGAGTCCCATAGAACCATCACGTGAGCCTGCAGGGCCGGGAGTATACATATATCAGATATGCCTACCCCTCTGTGGGAAATTTCACAGAAGCCAAGATGGGCTTCCATAATCTAGCTATTTGTGCATCATCCTCATATATACTGAAGCTTGGCCAGATGGCCCACCCTAAACACAGGGCAGTAGGCATTTTTTTTTTTTTAAGATGGGGGTCTCGCTCTGGCACCCAAGCTGGAGTGCAGTGGCGCGAGGGTGCGAACTTAGCTCACTGCAATCTCTGCCTCCCAGGTTCAAGTGATTCTCCTGCCTCAGCCTCCCGAGTAGCTGGGATTACAGGCATGCGCCGCCACGCCTGGCCAATTTTTGTATTTTTAGTAGAGATGGGGTTTCACCATGTTGTCCAGGCTGGTCTCGAACTCCTGACCTTAAGTGATCCACTCGCCTTGACCTCCCAAAGTGCTGGGATTACAGGTGAGTCACCACGCCCAGCCAAGCAGTAGACATTTTAATAGCTACACTAAGAGAATGATTCACCTAAGGTCTAGACATTAAAATATAACTTTTAAGTTTGACACGGTTGTTGAAATTTATTATTATTATTTTTCGAGTCAGTCTTGCTTCATCACTAGGCTGGAGTGCAGTGGCACAATCTCAGCTCGATGCAACCTCTGCCTCCTGAGTTCAAGCGATTCCTGTGCCTCACCCTCCTGAGTAGTTGGGATTACAGGTGCCTGCCACCATGCTTGACTATTATTTTTTCTATTTTTAGTACAGATGAGGTTTCACCATGTTGCCCAGTACTAGGATTACAGGTATGAGAAACACCTGGCCTATTCTTTTTTTGAGACAGAGTCTCACTCTATCACCCAGGTTGGAGTGCAGTGGCATGATCTCAGCTCACTGCAACCTCCAACTCCTGGATTCCAGTGATTCTCCTGCTTCAGCCTCCCAAGTGGCTGGGATCACAGGCACATGCCACAGCAACCTGCTAAATTTTTATTTTTATTTATTTATTTTTTGAGATGCAGTCTCAGTGTGATGCCCAGACTGAAGTGCAATGTCATGAGCTCGACACACTGCAACCTCCACCTCCCAGGTTCAAGTGATTCTCCTGTCCCAGCCTCCCAAGTACCTGGGACTACAGGCACACACCACCATGCCTGGCTAATTTTTGTATTTTTAGTAGAGACAAGGTTTCACCATATTGGCCAGGCTGGTCTTGAACCCCTGACCTCAAGTGGTCTGCCTGCTTCAGCCTCCCAAAATGCTGGGATTACAGGTGTGAGCCACTGCACCTGGCTTTTTTTAAATTTTAATAGAGATGGGGTTTTACCATGTTGGCCAGGCTAGTATGGAACTCCTGACCTCAAGTGATCCGCCCACCTAAGCCTCCCAAAATGCTGGAATTACAGGCATGAGCCACCACGCCTTGCTTGAAATTTTTTGAGGAGAATTTTATACATTTTGATAAAGCTCACTGATTTTCTTTTTTTGGAGACAGAATCTCACTTTGTCACCCAGGCTGGAGTACAGTCCTGACCTTGCAATCCACCTGCCTCAGCCTCCCAAAGTGCTGGGATTACAGGTGTGAGCCACCGTGCCTGGCCAAAGCTCACTAATTTCCTATGCACCCCCATGACTAGCTGTCTTTTTTTTTTTAATACAAGGTGTCACTCTGTTGCCCAGGCTGGAGTGCAGTAGTGCAGTCTCAGCTCACTGCAACCTCTACCTTCTGGACACAAGTGATTCTTTCACCTCAGCCTCCTGAGTAGCTGGGACTACAGGTGCCACCACATCTGAGTAATTTTTGCATTTTTTTTTTTTCTGCGTGACAAGGTTTTGTCATATTGTCCAGGTTGGTCTTAAAGTCCTGGGCTCAAGTGATCCAGCCACCTGATCCTGCCAAAGTGGTAGGATTATAGGTGTTAGCCACCGAGCCTGGCCTGGCCTTATTTTTTTCATTTTTTGTAGAGATGGGGAGGGTCTCAATTTGTTGCTAAGGCTAGTCTTGAACCCCTGCCTCAAGTGATCCTCACAGCTCAGCCTCTCGAAGTCTAGGATTAAAGACGTGAACCACCATATCCAACCTAGGCCTCTTTTCCTAGAAAATTACACAAAAACAACACATTTTACATTCAATTTCAGGGAGATCCATGGGCTTCCTGAAGGCTTTCCATAGGGACTATAACCACTCCCCATTTTTTTTTTTTTTTTTTTTTTTTTTTAATGAGACAGGTTCTGGCTGTCACTCAGGCTGCAGTGCAATAATATGATCCTGACTCATTGCAGCTTCAACCTCCTGGGTTTAAACAATTCTCCTGCTGGGTGTGGTGGCTCACGCCTGTAATCCTAGCACTTTGGGAGGCTGAGGTGGGTGGATCACCTGAGGTCAGGAGTTCAAGACCAGCCTGGCCATCATGGTGAAACCCTATCTTAATAAAATAAAAATAATAAATAAATAAATAAAAAGCAATTATCCTGCCTCAGTCTCCCAAGTAGCTGGGTCTACAGACGTGTATCATCATGGCTAGGTAATTTTTTACTTTTATAAAAATGGGGTCTCACTATATTACCCAGGCTGGTCTTGGATTCCTGATCTCAAACTCCTGCTTAAGCCTCTCAAAATACTGGGACTAGAAGTGTGAGCCACTGTGCCCAGCCACAATCCCTTTATTAAGAATGACTGTAGCCGGGCGCAGTGGCTCACGCCTGTAATCCCAGCACTTTGGGAGGCCGAGGCGGGTGGATCACAAGGTCAAGAGATCGAGACCATCCTGGTCAACATGGTGAAACCCCGTCTCTACTAAAAATACAAAAATTAGCTGGGCATGGTGGCACGTGCCTGTAGTCCCAGCTACTCGGGAGGCTGAGGCAGGAGAATTGCTT